>JACEFZ010010021.1:0-35000 GCA_014155875.1 Cepaea nemoralis | reverse complement strand
AACGTTTCTCTTGGTGTGAGTAAGTTGTTCAGGTTTCACTGCCATAAAGAAGAGTACTAAGGACACAGGCTTGATAAACAAGGACTTTTGTTTTGGCAGTAAGCTTCCTGTTCTCCCAGACTCTTTTTCTTAACCTGTTAATTGTTGTTGCTGCCTTACCAATCCGGATGTTGATTTCCTGATCTAGAGATAATTTGCTAATTAACACTGATCCTAGATATGTAAATTGGTCTACCATCTCTAGTTCGGCGTCGTCAATAAAGATTGATGGTGCCCCATGTGCACCTTGTGACATAATCTGTGTCTTCTTTTTGCTAATAGTTAAGCCAAGTTCAGAACAAGCATTGGAGAATGCAGATAGTAGACATTGTAATTCTTCCTCAGAGTGCGTCGTAACTGCAGGATCATCTGCAAAAAGCAACTCTCTGATCAGTACCCTCCTAACTTTGGTCTTGGCCTTCAATCTCTGAGCATTGTAGAGGCCGCCATCTGAGCGTGAGTGAATGTATATACCACCATCCTGATCACGAAAGGCATATTTCAGTAGAAGTGAAAAGTATATTCCAAAGAGGGTGGGAGCTAGTACACAACCTTGCTTAACTCCACTCTTGATTTCAAACTCTTCAGAAGTTGCACCATCAAACTTGATTATACCCTTCATGCCTGTGTGGAACGATTCCACAATGGACAGAAGAGTTGGTGGGCAGCCAATCTTCTTTAGTGCCTTGAACAGACCCTCACGACCGACCAAATCAAATGCCTTCTGTGAGGTCGATGAAGGCAATAAACAGTGGTTGATTCTGTTCACGGCATTTTTCTTGCATTTGTCGCAATGAGAATATCATATCAATGGTAGACCGGTTCTGTCGAAAGCCACACTGTGATTCGGGGTAGACTTGATCTCCTAGGACTTGAAGTCTGCGCAGAACAATTCTGGCAAATACTTTTCCAACAATACACAGAAGTGAGATACCCCTATAGTTGTTGCAGTCGCTCCGATCCCCCTTGTTCTTGTACAGTGTTATGATGCTTGAATCTTTGAAATCCTGTGGGACTTGTCCTTCTCGCCAGCATAGCTCTATTAGCTGGTGGATCTGTAGAGTGAGTGTGTCTTGCCCACTCCTGATAACCTCTATTGGAATCCCATCCTTACCTGGAACCTTGCCAGATGCAAGTTCATTTATAGCACACTTAACTTCTGTTATGGTGGGAAGTGTGTCCAGGTGATCAAGAGTTGGTAGAGCCTCTATGGCGTTGAGGGCATCATCCGCTAGTTTGGTCTCACTTGAGTAAAGCTCCAAATAGTGCTCTACCCATCTGTCCATCTGCTGTTTCTTATCAGTTATGATTTCTCTAGTCAAGGTTTTCAATGGTGCACTTCATTTGATCACTGGACCACAGGCTTTCTTTATTCCTTCAAACATGCTTCTGATGTTTCCCTTATCACTTGCGATTTGAATGGACTCACATAACTTGATCCAATAATCATTTGCACACTGCCTGTCAGTCTTTTGCACATCCTTCCTAGCTTGCTTTAGCTCACTCAGAGTGTTACGCGTTGGTCTTTCCTTGTTTCTTAAGAGAGCTATCTTCTTCTTATCAATCAAGGGCTGCAGAGTCTGGCTGTTTGATATTCTTTACTTTCTGACATGCAGCCTTTGCTTACCCTATTCTGCTCTTGATCAATTAATTATACCAACTGTTATAATAGGATGATATATTTCTTTTTAATTAATTAAATCAAATATTATAATATGATCCTCTACTCCTTTTCAATGAATATAACAAGTGTTACGATAAGATTGTCGCTTGTCTTTGGGGTATTTTAAATATAATAGTCAGAAAACCCTACCAAAGAGTTAGCCAACAGTCTCTATAAATTGTGGCTACTTAAAAGAAAATTGTCTAAAAAGATGGTCCCGACAGTGGAGACTGGGATTCAACTAGGAGACAAACGACAGAAGGTGAGAAAGGTGTGTGCGTGTAGGAAGACCAGGTGAGAACCATGTGTGTATGTAGGAAGACCTAGCACAAATGTCTAGTTTATCTGGCCAGGTGCTTTTGTCAGAAATGTTACCCCACTTTAATTGTTACCTTCAGAATTGTGTTTTGTTTTTGTAAACACTTGCACTTACTCACTCGCAGGCTTTGCATTTTAAAACAAAAATGTGTAGAGTAAGTGTGTGGCGTAACAAAACAAAATTATTCTCTTTGAAAAAGTAAAGGATTTACAAACAGTTCTTTGTTCAAATAATTGAATTAGAACTAACAAATTCCTGGAAGGTAACCCTTCCAACAAATACCTGAAATCATCTCAGCTCTGCTGTAAACATGCACAACGCAATTACGTCTGAAACAACATTCCGGACGAACGCAGAAGAAGAGGAAGAACAAGCAAATTTTTTTCAAAGAGGTACAAATGCTGTCAAAAATAAAATGCATGATGTGGATGAAAGGGTAGCATACGAATGTATCTAAGCTCATCAGGGGAACAACACACACAGATTCGGACGAAAATCATGGACCAGGTTTTACACTACATAATCACCTGGTATGTTGAGATCGCGTCAATGACCAGAGTCATTATGTTTCAGTCCGCTGGCCGATGTACAAACCCTTACCCGACACTCCTCTGAATTCAACCTTCATTCTCTCACCAGATGGTGAATCAGCCAGTTCCATACCTCAGACAGATTCGTAACTAATGACACGGTCACTACCAGCAACAAGGCTCCTTAACTAGGAAAAACAGTCGCATGCCCCTCAATATCTTCTTCATAGTCAGTTGGCTGAGTATAGGTATTTTCAGTGTCTATGTTATGTATGCCGGTCTCCCTGGTCGAGGAGTTAGCAGCTTTCTCCGAAACCCCGAATACTCTCGTGGTTGACGTGAGCGCACGAGAATTGGAAGCGTTTGGAGTCGAGCTAGTGATTTATGAGAGTATGGAGCCGGTCGCTCAGAAAGCAATGGCAAACTACTGAGCTCTTGCCAAGAAATCAACAATCAGCTGATGTTGACAGTGATGTCCAGTAAAAGATATGCAAAACATTTTTTATGTTATGTGTTGCCGGTCTCCCTGGCACAGGGTTTAACGTCTTTCTTCGTAATCCAGTATATTTTTGTGAGTAACGTAACTTGCGCGAGAATCGGTAGCGGTTCTCGCCGGGTTGGTAACTTACGTGGTATGTGAGCCGGTCGCTCAGAAAGCAATAGCAAACTACTGAGCGTAATCTTGCCTAGTACATCAACAGCAGCTGGAAAATGCTGATGTTGACTTCAACGCCCTGTAAGGGATATATAAAAAAAAAAAAAATGTTATGTGTTATTCCCAGAAAGGCAAAAGGGACAGGTAGATACCGCTCTAATTTTTGGGCCGTTCAAGATAAAATGATAGATTGAATAAATTGACATTAAAATGTATGATATGACGATGCAAGGGATGGAGATGATTGCATTGTGAAAAGACCGAGCAATGGGTACATGTCAAAGCAAAGAGTGAACCAGATCGGAACAGGTATACATGCTTGAGTGAAAACAAAGAGTGAACCAGATAGGAACAGGTATACATGCTTGAGTGAAACAAAGAGTGAACCAGATAGGAACAGGTATACATGCTTGAGTGAAAACAAAGAGTGAACCAGATAGGAACAGGTATACATGCTTGAGTGAAAACAAAGAGTGAACCAGATAGGAACAGGTATACATGCTTGAGTGAAAACAAAGAGTGAACCAGATAGGAACAGGTATACATGCTTGAGTGAAAACAAAGAGTGAACCAGATAGGAACAGGTATACATGCTTGAGTGAAAGCAAAGAGTGAATCGCACATCACCTCTAAATCCTAGCAAACATTAACTCTACATCATAGTATACTTTAATTCCACATCCTAGCTTACATTTACTCTATATCACAGAACACATTAACTCTACATCATAGTATACTTTAATTACACATCCTAGCTTACATTTACTCTATATCACAGAACACATTAACTCTACATCATAGTATACTTTAATTCCACATCCTAGCTTACATTACTCTATATCACAGAACACATTAACTCTACATCATAGTATACTTTAATTCCACATCCTAGCTTACATTTACTCTATATCACAGAACACATTAACTCTACATCATAGTATACTTTAATTCCACATCCTAGCTTACATTTACTCTATATCACAGAACACATTAACTCTACAACCTCTAGTGCTATGGATTGATGGTTGCGAGTTGACTAGCTTTACCCTATTACCAGTGTCCCTCTCCATCAGGCGAACCCACTCTGACTTCTGAGGTACTTGTAATCTATATCACCAAGTCAAGGACGAGACGTCAACATTTTAGTTCAACTGACCGGTGTAGAAATTGAACCAGATACCTCGGCATTAACACACCGGAAGTTTAAGAAGGAGAACTCTTTTATCCATCCGGCCAAGCTGACCCAGCCGGCCGTCTGTTTAGAGTAGACACCTCGTACACTGTATGGGACCGACTCGACTCCACCTCCACACTCATCGGAATACAATTATAATCCCTGGCCACTAATGTAGTCGACAAGCGAGTTAAGCACTACGCCACTAAGACTCCTCCCCATTCTATATACGCATAATTTCCTTAGAACAGGGGTGGGCAAACTTTTCGTGCGGAGGGCCGCATTGACAAATGTAAAGCTATTGGCGGGCCGCATATATATATATATATATATATATATATATATATATATATATATATATATATATATATATATATATATATATCCATTTTGTTTACAGCAACCTATCACAATAAGTAATTATTAATTATTTATAGGTTATTAAGCAGTATAAATAATTAATTATTGGACTTTTATTTTACTTATACACTTATACATTATATTTGACAATATGGACAAAAACTTTTACTAATTTGTTAATAAGATTTTACAACTTGTTATTATAACAAATATTCTTTATTATCTATCAATGGCTTTAATTTAGACACACAGCGACTATATTGTCACTACAGTTGTTGATTTCTAATGAGATGTATGTAACTGCTTGCTATTTTTGACAATATTCTTGAAATCTGGAGCAAGTTTACTTGTTGAAATTCGCATGACAGCATGCAAGTTGCAGTCCGACAATAAAGACCTATTCTTAGATTTGTTGATCTTCAAACAATAGAATGCTTGTTCGCAAATGTATGTTGATACAAATTATGATAAAAGTTTAGCTGCAAAGTTTTTCAAGTTAGGAAATTATTCTTGTGATAAAGATCCATAGAAATTCAGCAAACCATCTGTCTTGAATTTCTCTTTCAGATCATGATCTGCTTGTAAGTCAAGCAGCTCCAACTGTATGTCCTCTGTGGCTGTATCAGCTTCTGCACTAAAAGGTGAACTGAGAATATTGAACTATGGCTCTAATTTCTTGAAATCTTGGAATCTCCATCCAAATTCTTCAATCAATGCATCTAATTTTGCTTTGTATTTTTCAATCATTTCGCCAGAAATGGTTTCTTGTTTCAGTAAAGGGAAGTGACAAAATCTTCTTTCACTTGCTTGTCTGGAGAACAGTGAGAGTTTTGCTTGAAATGATTTTACATATACATACAGTTCATGTGCAAACACACCATTGCCCTGAAGTTTGACATTCAGTTCACTTAACTTTTCCATAATTGTAATGGCAAACATAAAGTCTAATTGCCACTCTTTATTGACAATATTAGTTTTAAAGTCACATTTTTAACACCTTGCCGATATTCAGCCATCGAACATTGGTGTGGTTCAGGACATCGGAATGTTCAGTTTCCAAATCGTCAAGTAATGACATGAACTGTCTGCGATTAAGTCCTCTTGATCTGATGAGGTTGATGACACTAACAACTGGGTAAATAACATGCTTGATATTCAAAACAAACAGCCAGATACTGCAGCCCTTGATTGATAAAAAGAAGATAGCTCTCTTAAGAAACAAGGAAAGACCAACGCGTAACACTCTGAGTGAGCTGAAGCAAGCGAGGAAGGATGTACAAAAGGCTGCCAGGCAGTGTGCGAATGACTATTGGATCAAGTTATGTGAGTTCATTCAAATCGCAAGTGATAAGGGAAACATCAGAAGCATGTATGAAGGGATAAAGAAAGCCTGTGTGACAGCACAAGACTAGCTTCAGTTGCAGCATCTTAAATTGAAGACTGTTTAGTGAAAACAGTTTGCTGTTTCTCCAAATTTTTCACCAACTCAAGGCATTTCCTTTCCTTCTCTTCGGTCGTTAAATTGTATCCGAAATCGGAATGTTTTGTTGGATAATGTCTTTTTAGATTGTACTCCTTGAAGACAGCCACTGACTCACGACACAACAAGCAAATTGATTTGTTACCAACTTTTATAAAACAGTACTTAGTTGTCCATTCATCATTAAAAACACGGTATTCATCTTTAATCTTAAGTTTGTTATTGACACTCATCATAACGGTACATGAAATTCTGTAAAATTCAACAAAATAACTTAAAAACGAATTAAAACTTTTTATTTCTAAATGCCCTCGCGGGCCGCATAAAATCACTTGGCGGGCCGCATGCGGCCCGCGGGCCGTAGTTTGCCCACCCCTGCCTTAGAACATTTGTATTGAAATGCTTGGATTCCGCCCTTCGCTTACTGCCTTCAGAGTCTAAATCCACACTGTCAAAAAAGAATAGATACCAGAAGTGACTTGTGTAATCTAATCTTGACTGGACAGTTAAAGGTGCTTTTCCATATAAGATTCAATCTTGGCAGGGCAGATGAGGCCATCTTCAGTTTTGTTGTATCCCTGTACTTGAAATACCATCGATGCGTATAGTTAGCAGACCCTTGAATTATCCACATGTGCACTTCGTCTAACGTTTGTCAATTCACTTTGATATTGTCTGCCCCGTTCTTTGTATCTACTCACCAGTATCATGCTTTTTTTTCTATACTAATTCCCATACATATAAATGAACAATAAAACAAACTCCGTTTATGACGTTTAAATTACTCTCCCTTTTACCATATATTAAGCAACCATATGTTGATGGTAGACCTAACCCAGTCCACCTGACTTCTTCTACTGCTAACATGTCCCGCGAGTGTCTGGTACATTCACCTGTTAATTCTTTGACTTTTCCAAGTGCATGTCAAGTGCGAACACTCCAAGTTTCAGCAGTGTTTTCCCTGGGTAATTTCAAGGAAGGTGATTTCGTCCTATTTGCTAAATTAACACTTTAAAAGTGCGCAGTTGTTTGTAATAGCGGTCTCGGCGTATACAGCAGCGTTTCACTGAGTTGACTTGTCATCATGACACTTTAGCAGGCATGATGTTTGTTGACGATTCCCATACCCTCTCGAAGTTTCCTAGCAGGTATACATAACCAACTTGTCACGAGGTTTGTTGACGGTTCCCATACACTCTTAAAGTATCCTAACAAGTATACATAACCAAGTAGGCGCATGGTTTGTTGACGGTTCTTTAATCTCTAAAATTGTTCTAGCAACTGTATATAACTGTGTCAAAGGCAAAATGTTTCAGATAACGCGAAATAAACAAACATGTTAAATTAGTTGCATGTACCTATATGACGTCACAGACAAACCCATCATTGTTGGCTTTTTTTTTTTATTTACTAGGCAAGCTTACGTACAGTAGTTTGTCAATGCTTTCCTTTCTGAACGACCCACGCTCACGCCATTGTATAAAAATCATACCAAGGATGTCTGTTTCCTAATCTCCTGCAGCTGTTTCGAACGCGGTATGCGGGATTGCGCAATGCGTTCGCAAGACCTTCGACACAGCTGCGGAATATTACAGTAACAAAACTACAAATATGAAGGATGCGAATTATTCTGCTTAATTTCAATATTATGAAATTGTTTGTCGGGTGCTTTCTTGACATCCGTCGAAGCTGATTCTTAACTGTCATGGAGAGCCTATTCAACGACAATCAACGATACCTATTGTGAAATCTTTAAAGCACACACATCTATTTATGTAAATCATTTTTTCTTTTAATGATCTCAAGATGTGTACCCTGTTTTTTTTTTTTTTTTTTTTTTTTTTTGTGTGTGTGTTTTTAATTAGTTGCATATCCTATAGGAACAGAACGTAGCAGTCAACCAAAGCATTTTTGGGCTGTTCGTGATTCCTGGACAAGTTTACGTTCAATAGTTTGCCATTGCTTTCTGAACGACCGGCACACATACCATTTCATAAAAAAGCAACGTAAGGCGGTCTGCTGCCAAACCGCCGACAGCTGTGTTTCAAACGCGATATGCGGGATTACAAACTGCGTACGTAACCCCTTCGCCACGGAGCATTTACTTCCTATAAACCCACACTGCCCATGCCTAGTCTCATGCAATCTGAAACTAAGGAATGATGCGTTTCAAAAGAATCAACAAGTCTGGTAGGGAGTATTATGTGCTGCAGGTATACTGGATCGTCATCGTGTTAACTGATACAAAGTAAATATTAAAAAAACAGTTTAAGCGTTGGTACATGGATCATCGGAATACACTTAGAAAATTAGGTTGACAAACGTAAGTAACGAATTGGATAGAATGAAAGTCACTAAATTAGGTTTTACTTAAATCCGATAACCAAGTGCATGAATAAGGTATTTACATAAACACATAATTATTTACTTAGAACAGACGAAATACAAAAGGAAAGTTGGCACATTGTTGGATCAACAGAGTGCAAAATCAGTAAAAGCATTGTGTAGAATCCCAGACAGTGCTGCTATTAGTGAAACTATGACACACTACTAGATGTCAGTATAACACTGACATGTACATCATGAGCAGGCTGCATGGAAAATATATATTCATTGTACAGTTACTTAGACATGGTTTTGGACCAGTAACATCTTTTGAAATAACAGTGATAATTGAGAACTTCAATACAAAAGTAGACTTGGAAAATGTGGCTATAGGCGGGGTAAAAAGAATGAGGTAGATAGATGTTTCAAGCGTGTATGGAATCTCATTATAATATATTAGGTGAGACATGGTTCAGCAATCATTCTCGACAGTTATGGACTCGGAAAAGCTCTGAATATAATGTTTCAAATTCAAAGTGACGTCATATTAATTAGAAGGAGATTCAGAAGCAGCAGCAGCAAAAATCTGTATTAAGTGTAGACTGCCATTGTGATCGTTCTCCAGTGCTTGCAAGAGAGTGAAGTTAAACATGAGGCTATAAAGATGACTAAACAGATAGTTATATTAGATCTAACTTTACTTAAGACAGACGAAGAAATAATGGAAAGTTACAGTGTTACTTTGCGGAAATGAGATAATCTATAGTGAAGGACAGGACCCTTTTACAAACCTTAACGCATATGGTGATGGACGCATGTTTTATAGACCAAAGGACCCTCGGTGGGAGATATGGTCAGTATCACGCCAGCCCTCTGTACTTCCCGAGATATTTCCTGACCCTCATGTTTGCCGGGATCGACCTGGGTGCCGAGGTCCAATTGAAAATGCAGCCCCGGTGTGGGTGGGAACCTTGACCATCGAACCTGCAGACGAGTGTCTAGCCACTACGCTACCACGACTTACAAAAAATAATTTGACTCCTGAGGAATACTGGCAAACGTATTTTTTTAACACTTTTGAAACCCCCAAATACCACTGGATGTTTACAATCGAAGGATGGAGCAATACAAATGGGACAATATAACATAAGAGATGGACAGAATGTATAGAAGATCTATATGCTATTGAGATATCAACTATTCAAGACAATGGCGAAGATCCACCAATACTGAGTACATACGGTGAGAATGTCCTACACCACATTAAAAAAGTAAAGGTCCACAGACCGTAAAACACTGCTTTGGAGAAAAGTGAGACCAGTGGAGCTTTCGGACTCGAAAATAATATCACAGTTTGTAAATTAATCCATAATAGTTGCAACATTCATAATAACTTATTAAATTCTTCACTTATAGCCGTGTACGAGAAACCGGGTGCTGTAGAATGAGAAGAGCATCATCAAGTAGTCGGTGGCGGGCAGAGCGTCGCTCTCATCACCGTGCAGCGAACTAACCATGTCCTGTGTCCCGCCTCATGCAGACTTGTGCCGAAGGTTCTATAATGTTAGGTGTCCATGTCCATGCTGGTCTAACCTTGCTTGTTCTTTCAGAAACCATGCATTGCAACACTGTACTCTCCCAGGCACTGTTCTCTTCCAGGTATTGTTCTCTCCCAGGCACTGTTCTCTCCCAGGCATTGTTCTCCCAGAAGGCACTGTTATCTCCCAGGTACTGTTCTCTCTCAGAAACTGTACAATCCCAGGCACTGTTCTCTCCCAGGCATTGTGCTCTCACAGGCACTGTTCTCTCCAAGCCACTGTTCTCTCCCAGGCACTGTACTCTCCAAGGCACTGTACTCTCACATACACTGTACTCTCTCAGTCACTGTTTCATCACATGCACTCTTCTCGCCTAGGCACTGTTCTCTCCTAGGCACTATTCGCTCCCAGGCACTGTTCTCTCCCAGGCACTGTTCTCCGAGACACTGTACTCTCCCAGAAACTGTTCTCTCCAAGGCACTGTTCTCTCCAAGACACTGTTCTCTCCTAGGCACTGTTCTCTCAAAGGCTATGTTCTCTCCCAGGCACTGTACTCTCCCAGACACTGTTCTCTCCCAGGCTCTGTACTCTCCCAGACACTGTTCTCTCCAAGGCACTATTCTCTCCCAGGAACTGTTATCTCTCAGGCACTATTCTCTCCCAGGCACTATACCCTCATCGTCACTGTTCTCTCCCAGGCACTTTTCTCTTCCAGGCACCACTCTCACAGGCACTGTTCCCTCCAAGGCACTGTTCTCTCCCAGGGACTGTACTCTCCCAGACACTGTTCTCTCTCAGGGGCTGTTCTCTCCCAGTCACTGTACTCTCCCAGGCACTGTTCTCTCCAAGGCACTGTTCTCTCCCAGACACTGTCTCTCAAAGGCACTGTTCTCTCCACAGCACTGTTCTCTCCAAGGCACTGTTCTCTCGCAGGCACTGTTCTCTCAGGCACTGTACTCTCCCAGGCACTGTTCTCTCCAAGGCATTGGTCTCTCAGAAGGTACTGTTATCTCTCAGGTACTGTTCTCTCTCAGACACTGTACAATCCCAGGCACTGTTCTCTCCCAGGCACTGTTCTCTCCCAGGCATTGTACTCTTACAGGCACTGCCCTCTCTAAGCCACTGTTCTCTACAAGGCACTGAATTCTCTCACAGACACTGTTCTCTCCCAGGCACTGTTCTCTCCCAGGCATTGTACTCTCACAGGCACTGTCCTCTCCAAGCCACTGTTCTCTACAAGGCACTGTACTCTCCCAGGCACTGTACTCTCACATACACTGTACTCTCTCAGTCACTGTTTCATCACAGGCACTCTTCTCTCCTAGGCACTGTTCTATCCGAGGCACTATTCGCTCCCAGGCACTGTTCTCTCCCAGGCACTGTTCTCCCAGGCACTGTACTCGCCCAGACACTGTTCTCTCCAAGGCACTGTTCTCTCTCAGGCACTGTTATCTCCCAGGAACTGTTCTCTCCCAGGCACTGTACACTCCTAGGCACACTTCTCACCCAGGCATTGTTCTCTTCCAGGCACTGTATTCTCACAGGCACTGTTCTCTCCCAGGCATTGTACTCTCACAGGCACTGTTCTCTTCAAGGCACTGTACTCTCCCAGGCACTGTACTATCACAGAAACTGTACTCTCTCAGTCACCGTTTCCTCACAGGCTTTGTTCTCTCCTAGGCACTGTTCTCTCCGAGGCACTCTTCTCTCACAGGCACTGTTCTCTCCCAGGTACTGTTCTCTCCCAGGCACTGTTCTCTCCCAGGCACTGTACTCTCCCAGGCACTGTACTCTCCCAGTCACTGTTCTCTCCTAGGCATTGTACTCTCTCAGGCACGGTGAGGTTTAATAAGGACACATAATTGTTGTTTCCCCAGACATGATTCTGTTTACGAGCCAGTTGTTTTCGATGTTCAGGTTTTTTTTCCTCATATCTTTACAGGACATTGCAGTCTACACCAGCATTTTTGAGCTGCTGTTGATGTCTTGGAAGATTACTTTCAGTAGTTTGCCGTTGCTTTTTGAACGACCGGCTCACATACCCTCCGTAAGTAACCAGCGCGACGCGATCCTTTGCCGAATCTCGCGCAGCTGTGTTACGTACGTGGATATACTAGACTACGAACAACGTCCTTAACCCCTTTGCCGGATTGACCGGCTCAGGTAATTTAGAAATTTAATATATTTTCGTCTCGGTTCACGATATTCTGAGAATTGTTCTGGAACATATGAGCTTAAAGTACCAATGTTTTTCTTTACCGAATGCGATATGGTACACGGCTAAAATCCATATGTTGTCAACAATTTTACTTTAATTTCTTTGCTGGTGTTGTGAATATACCAGGGCATGTTATAGCGTAGAGGAATTTTACGAATAACATGTTTACAATTGTGAGAACCAGAAAGTATGTGTGTGCTATTCCTAACCATAGTGTCTCTGCCTAACAGCACACGTATTCTTCGTGTCCACTAGCTTGTTCATTCCTTCTAGAAACAAGTTAATATTTGTAGCCGTAAGCCATACAACTCCTGTTGCATAATGACTGTCTCTCGTATTTACAGGAAGCACAATTTCAATAAGTCAGATTTGAATTAATCATTTTACAGGCATATACGGGCGTCTAGACGGATCTGTTGATGTTTCTAGTTTAAATTAAATGTATTATGTTGCTGGAATATTGCCTTCAATTGATGCCCCGTACACACACACACACACAAACCGTAATAATAATAGCCTGCATAGGCATGTGAAAGCTAGACATTCGTTAATCTATACATATTTTGTAGCCACTGATAGCTTCCCAGAGAAATATTTATGAACATATATAATTCGAAGAAAAATACCATATTTTTGTTGAATAAAGTACGTAGACGATTAAAAACATTCCTGCGTTAGAATACAACGGATTATATTTATCTATCATACCTTTCGTATCAGGTGCGATCATCTTGACCTAGTTCACCACACGGCGCACGATGTAATCTGACGTTCGAACTCGTCATACTATTTAAACAAGACTGCTTATTTTTATCTCAGATACAGTATATAGTTTACTTAAGTTGTATAAAGTACTTGTTGAGCTACCGTATGACAGTAGACGGCACTACCTGCTTTCTGTCAGCGCCGAATGTTGGGCGCCGCTTACGAAACCCGACACCTCACATTGTGCCAACAGCTTCGGGCGAAAGAGCGCAATTGGAGGGTACAAGCCTTATCCTGGTGCGAGGAAATGCAACCCAGAGACAAAATATCATGACAGGGCAGACCAGGCCCTAAGCCTTGGTTGACAGCTGGTTTAGAATCGAAGCTCCGACAGGCGGACTGTTAAAGCATTGCTTCTGTGGCTTGTCTTGTTCCAGATGTATTGGTGTTACCATTCCTCTTGAGTGAACTAGGCAGGCTGAAAGATGGATCATGGTGCATGGGAAACACATGGTCTCTATATTTTAACCAGGCTGTGTGCTATGGAGAGGTATACCTCCATCCCTGGTCTTAACCGATCTCAGAATCAAAGCGAGAGGTAGCAGTTACGGGTTATAAGTCCTAGTCATTAGGCGTAGACATGGGACGCCACAGGTTGCTCTGACCTACAGGTGTAACTGATCAGCTACCGCCCGCCTTAATCTGGGCAGCCCCCGGCCATTTCGGTGCTGATCCGCCATAGCCTGCCTACTCCAGTGTGTGCATTGGGCTAGGACACAATCTGAATAGCAGGCTGTTAAACCAATGCACCAGGCACTAATACAAATAGAAATAGAAACCTCAAGCTACGGCTTGCAACCTGGAACATAAGAACCATGTGTCCAGTATTTTTCACTGATCTAACGAATATTGACGATGTTAGAAAAACAGTTGTGATTGATGCCGAACCAAACCGTCTTAACATTGATATTGCTGGCCTGTAAGAGATCTGCCTCGCTGAGGATGGGTCACTCAGGGAAGACAATTACACCTTTTTTGGAAGGGTAGAAGGCAGGCAGAAGAAAGGCAACATGGTGTGGGCTTTGCAGTGACGAATTCGCTACTGGGAATGAGTGAAATCCCAGCTGGAGGTAGTGAAAGACTTATCCCTGCGCTTGGCAACCTCTTGTGGTTTTGCCACTATTATTACTGCATATGCACCGATGCTTGCTTCCTCTGATGATGTGAAGGATTCGTTCTATGAGGCGCTAGACTATGTGATCAAGGCAGTTCCAAAATCCGACTACATTTATATGCTCAGTGAATTTCAATGCTTGTGTGGGCAAGGACTCGAGTTCATGGCCAGTGTGCCTTGGAAAATACAACATCGGTCGCAAGAATGAAAATGGGCAAAGGCTGTTGGGGCATTGCACCAGAAATGACCTATGTATTACAAACTCCTTCTTTAAGACAAAAGAGCTGCATAAGGTTCCATGGAAACATCCAAGATCCGACCATTGGCATCAGCTGGACTTCATCATCACATGGAGACATCTGAACCAAACATCATTAACTCGAAGTTACCACAGAAATGACTTGCCAACACGTCTACGGGTCATTCTTTGGTTGTTGCAAGAGTTACTCTGAGACCAAAGATAATCTAAACAGCTAAACACAAATCTAGCACCAGGATTAATGTTAGTAATACCCACTGATCCTGATAAGTGCTTTGAGTTCCAACAGCAACTTGAAGGCGCTTTCACTGATGCATCATAAATGTGTACAGCAAGTGAAAAGTGGGGTAAACTAAAGGACACTCTTTATAAAACAGCGGTATAGGTTTACGGCACTGTGGATCATAAGGGGCAGGACAGGTTTGTGGCAAATAGCCAAACACTGCAGCCCTTGATTGATAAACAGAAGAAAGCTCTCTTAAGAAACAATGAAAGAACAACGCGTAAATCTCTCAGTGAGCTGAAGAAAGCTGGGAAGAATGTGCAAAGGGCTGCTAGGCAGTGTGTAAATGACTATTGGATCAAGTTATGCGAGTCCATTCAAAATGTAAGTGATAAGGGAAACATCAGACGCATGTATGAAGGGATAAAGAAAGCTTGTGGTCCAATGGTCAAAAGAAGTGCACCACTGAAATCCTTGACTGGAGAAATTATCACTGATAAGAAACAGCAGATGAATAGATGGGTAAAGCACTATGTGGAGATTTATTCAAGTGAGACTACACTAGCGGATGATGCCCTCAACGCCATTGAGGCCCTGCCAACGTTTGACCGCCTGGACACGCTTTCCACCATAACAGAAGTTAAGTGTGCTATAAATGAACTTGCATCTGACAAGGCTCCAGGTAAGAATGGGATTCCAATAGAGGTTATCAGGAGCAGGCAAGACACACTAACTTTACAGATCCAAAAACTAATAGAGATATGCTGGCGAGAAGGACAAGTCCCACAGGATTTCAAAGACTCAAACATCCTAACATTTTACAAGAACAAGGACGATCGGAGCGACTGCAACAGCTATAAGGGTATCCCACTTCTGTGTATTCGTGAAAAGTATTTGCCAAAATTTTTCTGCGCAGACTTCAAGTCCTCGGGGATCAAGCCTACTCCGATTCACAGTGTGGCTTCCGATAGAATCTGTCTATCATTGATATAATATTCACATTGCGACAAATTCAAGAAAAATGCCGTGAACAGAATCAGCAACTGTTTATTGCCTTCATCGACCTCACAGAGGCATTTGATTTGGTCAGTCGTGAGGGTCTGTTCAAGGCACTAAAGAAGGTTGACTGCCCAACAACTCTTCTGATAAGCAAGTTTGATTGTGTAACTTTTGAAGAGTTTGAAATAAAGAGTGGAGTTGAGTTAAGCAAGGTTGTGTACTAGCTCTCACCCTCTTTGGAATATACTTTTCACTTCTACTGAAATGTGCCTTTCGTGATCAGGATGGTGGTATATACATTCACTCACGCTCAGATGGTGGCCTCTACAATGCTCAGAGATTGAAGGCCAAGACCAAAATTAGGAGGGTACTGATCAGAGAGTTGATTTTTGCAGATGATGCTGTAATTACGACCCACTCTGAGGAACAATTACAACGTCTACTATCTGCATTCTCCAATGCTTGTTCTGAATTTGGTTTAACAATTAGCAAAAACAAAAAAAGAGAGACATTGATTTGGTCACAAGGTACACATGGGATACCATCAATCTTTATTGACGACGGCGAACTAGAGATAGTAGACCATTTTACATATCTAGGATCAGATGTAAATAGAAAATTATCCCTAGATCAGGAAATGAACATCAGGATTGGTAAGGCAGCAACAGCATTGAACAGATTAACAAAAAGAGTCTGAGAGAACAGGAAGCTTACTGCCAAAACAAAAGTCCTTGTCTATCAAGTCTGTGTGTAGTGCGGTGTTTGATGCTGAACACAACGCAGCTGACCCATGTTCCAGGTGTGGTTGTATGCTCTGTTAATATACTTTGCTAATCATTTTCCGCCGGTCTCTCTGGCTGTGGGGTTACAACACTTTCTCTCTGTAATCCCGTTTATCACGCAGAGTCTCGTAGCGTAGCGAGAGCTGAGGCGGTTCGACCTCCGCTCGTGACTTGCGTGATACTGAGCCGGCCGCTCAGAAAGCAATGGCAAACTTTTTTTTTTTAGGATATCCTTTACAGGACTTAGCTGTCAACACCAGCATCTTTCAGCTGTATATTGATCTCTTGGCAAGATTACGCTCAGCAGTTTGCCATTGCTTTCTGAGCGGCCGGCTCACATACCCCGTAAGTTACCGATGCGATTCGAACCACTGCTGATTTGAACCGTCATCACGTTACCGGCGAGAGTATACGAGATTACGGAGAAAAGTCATAACCTCTAAAATGGCAAACTACTGAGCGTAATCTTGCCAAGAGATCAACATACAGCTGAAAGATGCTGGTGTTGACAGCTAAGTCCTGTGAAGGATATGCTAAAAAAAAAAAAAGCATTTTCCCACTGGCTCGCCATGTGATTCCACTTAGTTTTCATAGGACGGCTATTTTCCATTCGGCTTTTGCTGGTGCTTTGTTGATGTTCTTTCTCCATGTCAGCCTGTCATCAAAGGTATGTTGGTGCTTTGTCGTCTCTTAGAGGTATTCCTTTTATGCGGATGATCCCTGCCTTTTGTTTTGTTGAGAGGTAAATAAGGTGGTGCGGCATTTGTCAGTGTTTATACTGACACACCATCTATTTGCCCATGTTATCCTACTATTATGTACGAAGGTGAAGTCAATCAGTAAGTCACAAATGGCTGTAGAAAAATAACTAAATATGATAACATCTTGAAACCAGTTTAGTTTTATACATATATTGTCCCTTTATTTCTTAACATAATTTCCACCAGCATTTATGTACTTATCCCATCGTTTTATCAGTCCTCCCAAACCTGGTGTATAGAACTGCGTGCTATGGTTTCTAAACCAAGTTTTCACTTCACATTCAACGTTGGCGTCATTCTCGAAATGTCTCCCACCAAGGTGGGTTTTCAGTGGACCAAACAGGTGGAAATCGCTAGGGGCTAAGTCGGGGCTGTAAGGTGCGTATTCCAGAACTTCTCACCTTAGTTGGTTAATTTTATCCTGAGTTAATCGAGCCGTATGTGGTCTGGCATTGTCATGAAGAAACAGCACTCTTCTAGTCAGCAGTCCTGGGCGTTTTCTTCGAATTGCATAGTGAGGCATCAATAGAACTTCACAGTATGATTCAGATTTGGTGTTATTATATTTTACTTTCTCTCTATAGGGAATGCGCTCGTTATATGGGATTTTGCGTCTTTTACCCTCCAGCATCGCAATCTGCACATTTATCTGTTTGTCGATAATTAAAGCTTTACCCTGTCTACCGCATTTTGTATATATGTCAAATCGCCAGAGGATCTTCGGTCTCTCGCCCACGAACAACTGGGACATACCCAAGATTATACAAACAATGTTTTTGTAGCACAGCAAAATCAAAACATAACAAACATATTCCAGACATAAATAAAAAGAATTCGTCGATGTCCGAAGATTTGTGGAATATTGTAAGAGATGATAAAAACACCTCTCAGCTGTTTACATGAGACTATTGCTCTAAAAACAGTCACATGTTGGGGAGAAGGCAGAGAGTTTGCACCTGCTCCGTGGCGATGGCGCTACGGACGCAGTTCGTAATTTCGATTACCCGCGTTCGAAACACATCTGCAGATGATTTGGCAGCAAACCGTCTTGCGTTAGTTATTTTACGAAATGGAATGGGTGCCGGTTGGTCAGAAAGCAATGGTATACTACTGAACGTAAACTTGTAAACAACAGCAAAAAATACTAACTTTAACGTCTTGAGATGTCAAGCCCATACTTATTGTAAGAAATTCTTTGTTCAGTATTAAAAGTTAGTTGCGTATCCTTTACAGTCGCAGTCAAGACGAACATAGTTTGCTGTTGTGATATCTTGGAAAGTTTACGTTCAGTAGTTTGCCATTGCTTTCATGTTCAGTATTAAAGACAGTTTATTGCACGCCGGTTACCTTAGCGAAGTGGTTAAACTGTCTGACTCCTATTCCGAAGGTGTTGAGTTCGTTTCCGAAATCCATCATTGTGTTCATGAGTGCAATGTTCTCGGATGACCTGGGGGTCGTCGCTGGAGCTATGGGATTCGTGCTCTGTACGACGCCTTCAACAATCCACTTGACGAACGGAGACCGAGCAATATGGGTTATAACCAGATGCAATGAAGTCGATCATACCCCCAGCCTCCCCTGCTTTTAAGCCATTAAACCTTCCTTTGGCATTAAAGATGACGCACACCGATTCTCAAAGTACGAGAACCGCTGGAGTCTCGTGTCCCCAGAAGTGGTCGATGCTTAAATGCCAGAATAGATCAGTCTCCTGCTAGTGAGATGATGTGGGTAAACAAGCTGCCGAAACTAGGCCTACATGTATGCCGGTCTGAATTTGGAAGGGCAATATACAGTATGTTCTCATTTCTGCGCGCTCACTGCCTGACCGGAGAAGCAAATTGCAATCGTTATCCCCCATGAAACTTTGATAAATCGCAACGGCTAAAAATATATACCAGGGCAATGTTTTGATCAAATAATGTGATGAGAAGAAATTCAAATTTGAGCTGCATGGATCTGCAATTCTCTGGTTTCGTCATATAACTCAGGATGCAAATACCGTGTATATTCTGGTTATGTAAACAGCTGTATTTTTTCACCATCTAAACCTGTAGCCCCAAACGTGGGTCGCAGGGGTGTCACGATGGATTCTTTAGTAATATGAGTTCTCCGCGTATCTCTGTCTTTAACAACACACACACACACACACACACACACACACACACACACACACGAGTGGATTGTCCACTCTTTAATGTTGTCAAATAAGGATTGTCTTTGCCTCCCACTTTTTTGTTTGTCTTTAACTGTTCAATGGGTGCACAATCATTGGGACATAACTAGGATAAATAAACAAATTGTGTATCTTATGATCTCATCTCATCTTGTTCGTCTTGTATCTTGAGGTGTTGAGGTGACGCAAAAACAGTGGGAGAGTGGCTGTTTATGGGCTTCATATATCGAGATTCCCATGGACTATTATTTCCCAGGAATCTCAATTTTATAGCACAGCACAAAACAAAAATGGTGAGGTGACATGAAGTGATACACGGCGAAACATGGCAAGCAAAATGCCGATGTTTGGCCACTGATAGAAGTGGCCGAGGATGACCAGCTTGGGTGTTTTCCTTTGTATCTAGTTTGGGTGTTGTTGTTTGTTATGGGTGGTAAGTGGTTGGGGGAGGGTGGGAAGGAGGATATTTATACCAGTGCACTGAATATTCTGAAAACGTGCATTCTGATAAAATCTAAAGTGTAAACGCATGGGTATGACATTTGGATCAAATCAGCATCCAAGTTTCACAGGCATATGTTGCACAGAATATACGCATACATATATATTATAAATATATGTCACCAAAATTCTTCCATCGTCAAAAGAAAAACTTTTACTTGCATTGTCTGCACCTTGAGGCAATGCACACATTGCTATGTAATGATATTTCTATAATATTTTTAGAGCGATCGGTATTTGAAGGGTGACAATTACATGCCGGCCGCCTGTACTTTCATGAACATTTCATGGAACCCAGTTTAGTCCTGCGGCCCAAATAAATTCTTATTTAATCCTTACCTCAAAGAGGATTCGAACACACGAATACCGGGCGGATAGAAACGCGTTCTACTGCAGAGACGCAGCTCTCAGTATGGTAGCAGGTACTCTGGAATGCGATAAAATCATATGGTTTATAAAAAAAAAAAAAAACTAAGTTTACCAATCATATATAATAATCATGTATAATCACTCACAAATGCAGTTATCTCTTAAACACCGAAAGAATATTACGTTGGTTTTTAGTGTTATAATACAGATATAACCCATATAATTCATGGGGGAGGGGGGGGGGGGACAACATACAACAAACTGCTATATCCATCATGAACTCACTTTTAAAGAATATTGGTAATTAAAACAAACAGCGTAGAGGAAACTGAACTATTTTGGGGGTGTGCAACAACGTGAATGTGATCCTCCTTATTTCAGGCGTACACAAAAACATGAAGCCCGTACGTCGTAAAAGGCAATACTTCTTGGTGATTTGAGGGCTTACGTGTTGTTTCACAACGTGCTATAGAAGTAAACAAGGATATACATATTTGCTTTATTGACTATACAAAGGCTTTTGATAGAGTTAGACATGTCAACATGGTGGATATGCTTGCAGATCTACAAATTGATGGGAAAGACATTAGACTTATAAAAGACATATGCTGGAAACAACAAGCTGCAATAAGGATTGATAATGAAGTGGGACAGTATCAGCCAATTAAGAGAAGTCAGGGATGTGTGATGTCTCCAGATCTTTTTTCCCTATACAGTGAAAATATTTTCAGAAATGTAGAGGATATAAATGGAATCAGCATTGGAGGCCGAAACATCAATAACATTAGATATGCAGATGATGCAGTATTAATTGCAGACAATGCGCAGAACCTGCAACAATTAGTAGATGCGGTTGTTGTACACAGTCAGCAACTGGGGTTAGAATTAAATTGTAAAAAGACTCAGGTTATGGTCGTCTCTAGGAAGGAAGAAGTGCCACAATGTAATATACAAGTAAATGGTAATATTCTTCAACAAGTGAATCGGTTCAATTATCTTGGAACAGTCATAACATCTAATGGGAGATGCCTTGAAGAAATTAGAACAAGAATCGCCATGGCGAAAGTAGCCTTTAGCAAGATGAAAAACATTCTGACCAATAAAAAGATGTCAATTGAAACGAGAAAAAGAGTGTTGAGGGGATACATAGAGCCTGTTCTTTTGTATGGATGTGAAACTTGGACAATGAGCAGTCAAGCTGAAAAGCATCTGATGGCTGCAGAAATGTGGTTTCTGAGGAAAATGCAAAGAATACCATGGACAGACAGAAAAACCAATGACCAAGTACTACAGGAGACAAATGAACACCGTAAACTGATTAGAAAAATTTGACGTAGACAGTCAAAGTTTTTTGGACATGTTATGAGAAGAAATGGATTGGAGAACTTAGTGACAACTGGCAAGATCGAAGGGAACAGAACAAGAGGAAGACCGAGAGGAAAATACCTGGATGGCTTGGCCACATGGCATGGACGAGACAGGAACACTGACTGATCCACGACACTGGTGATCGAGTGATCGAGTGAAATGGCGAGTCATGACCGCCCACGCTTTCCGGCATGGCACATGATTGATTGATTGATTGTGTTGTTTCATTCCATGTATTATTTTGTTACGTAATTGTAATGAATGGCTTCTATAAGGCTTTTCCTGCAATGAGACTTAATTTTGTGGAATACAACCATAATTGCAGATGAGGATGTACTGGGTAAGAAGTGCCGAGTAAGAACACGGCGTAATTGTGATGGATAATTTACACACCACAGCATACACAGGCAGGGCACATGGCTTATGAAAGAGAGACATTTCTTTTCATGAACATGACAAGCCACCTGATCATGGTGAATGAAACAAACTCTATCCCTACAGACACGAGTCGTTAACCAAGACAGAACACATGAGTGTCAATAATGTCAGATAGACATTTTTTTTTTGGGGGGGGGGGATGGGTGTGGTTTTCTCTCGCTTTGAACTCAAGTGTAGTCCACATTCATACTACTACTTCTAGTGCACTGGGCTATTTGTTTAGTGTGGACTAGATTTCTCTATTATCAGTGTCCATCGCCATCAGGCGAACCCACGCAGACTTCTGAGGAACTTGTAATTTACGTCCCCAAGTCAATGACGAGAATTAGTCAACATTTTAGTCCAACTGACCGGTGTGTGGATTAAACCCGCTACCTCGGCATCAGCACACCGGAAGTTTAAGAACAAGTGCTCTTATCCATTCAGCCAGGCTGTTCTTACACGTTGAAATAATTGCCGTCTCGTGAGATGCCCAAGACAGGTATTAAGTGTATGACAATGTTGAAAGAGAGAGTCGCTGATAAGAAGCTTCTCGGATTCACACATCGCGGGAAGGGGGTTCAAACACACTTCGTAAGACATAACTAGTGTCGTGAAATGAAATACCTAATTATTGTTTCTTAAATGAAATTCTTAACTTTTGTTTGCATAATGAAATTCTTATCAATTGCGACACACAGTACTTAAGTATTGTTGGTGAATTGAAATAATTAGCATTCCTTTGTGAAATACAATACCCAATTATCGTTTGCGAAATAACATAAAGTGGAAATAAAATAGTCAGCTAACGTTTCTGAACTGAAATACTTAAATATTGTTTGTCAAATGAAGTACTTAACTATCGTTTGTGATATAAAAGACTTAACTGTACAATTAATGGTAAATCGCCTTTGCGAGTTACCTATGTCTCATTTCCTCAAATAACCAAATCGGCTTTCGCCAGAAATGATACTAATGGTGTAATGTCGTTATTTTGGAATATTGTCTTTAAGCTGAATATTTATTTCCACTCTAGAAGATTGGATGTGTGGGTGTTAATTTTATGAGCCGTTTGTGTGTCAGTGAAATTTCATCTAATCATTCTAGGTATTTTAAGAAAAATAGTTAGCTGAGAAAGATGTGTCTGTACTTGAGACCAGTTTGAAGTGGCTCCTGATTAAGGACTGACGTAACGGTCTGCCATTATTTTAAAATGGAAGGGAATGATGTCAGATAATTAATCTATCCACCATGTGCCATGCCTATAAGCGCGGGCGGTCATGATTCGATATTTCACTCGGTCATCAGAGTCGAGGATCACAGTCGAATATGTTAAAAGGCGGGTTTTAAGCTTGTTACAAAAGGATGTTGCAATCAACTCCAGCATTTATTGCTGTTCGTGATTTACTAGGTAATGTATGTTTAGTAGTTTGACATTGCTTTCTGTGCGACCGACACCTCATATCATCGAAATCAACACAAAGCGGTCTTAGATTGTAAACTAAGAGTGCGGCTTAGGAGATAGTGAAACGTACGTTCACATCCCCCAACACATCAGTCGTAGGTTCGAAGCCAGCCGCCGCCGATTTAGAAGCAGATCTCTTTGCGTTGATTTCGATGATAACGGCGTCGGCCGTTTAGAAATAATGGCAAACAGCTAAATGTAAAATTACGGAGTAAATCACCAACAGCCAGTTATTGCTGGAGTTGATTGCAACCACCTATAAATGATATGCTACTAACTATTTTTTTAACACTAGGAGTTTCGATAAATGACAAGATCTGGGTGTATTCAGTCTGACCAATATTGTTTCATAGACTAATACATGTAATATCCAGAATACCTGCTGTAAAGTCAACGCTAGTAAAGATGAACTCGTAAATTAGGTTTCATATCAGTATCGCTGAGGATAGTTACTGCATTAGATATAATTTACACAAAACTGTCTTGGCACGGATATATTCCTCAGCAACTTACATTAAATTCATTTTTTGCGCTCTCTAGCTTTGAACTCAAACGTAGTCCATACACGCTTTATTACTTCTAGTGCACCAGACTGATTTTGCAGTGGGAATTACATTTCTCTATTACCAGTGCCCCACGTCATCAGGTGAACCCACTCCGACTTCAGAGGTACTTGTCATTTACATCCCCAAGTTAAAGACGCGAAGTCAACATTTTAGTTCATGTTAGAGTTTTAACCCGCTGCCTCGACATCAGCACACCGATGTTTACACACGAGCGTTCTTATCTATTCGGCCACGCTGACCTCTCAAATAAAGAAATAATATGTAACAATCTCAGTGCTCCCAAAATAACATCCAAGGTCTTATACAAAACGGAAACCGAAGTCTGAGAAAGATATGGAAAAAAAAAAATAGCGCTATTTTGTTCTTGCAATATTCATCCAGCCTGCAAAATGTTCATTTCTTTAAATCTAGGTCAACACGTCCTTCCAGCCTACTCTTGGCTGCTGGACTCCGACCTCGATATCTGGCGTGTTAGAATGCATGTGTACATGCTGTGTTCATCCATGGGTTATGATCCTTGTTTTCCAGGTGTTCAAGCCCTCCTCAAATGTCGACAATGATGTGGGTGACATTTCCTGTGTTGGAATGCATGTGTACATGCTGTGTTATGATCCTTGTTTTCCAGGTGTTCAAGCCCTCCTCAAATGTCGACAATAATGTGGGTGACATTTCCTGTCTTGGAATGCATGTGTACATGGTGTGTTCATCCACGGGGCATGATCCTTGTTTTCAAGTTGCTCAAGTCCTCCACACATGTCTACAATAATGTGGTTGACATTTCCAGTGCGATTGTGATCAGTTTGTTATATATTCAAGTTTAAGTTAAAAGTTAGTCACATGATTTAAACACGTCTTCGCAATCAACCCCGGAATGTTTGGCTGTTTATGATGCTGTATGCTATTTAAGCTTTAGTAGTTTGCCAAGGATGCTGTACTGCCGACCCCCATACCATTGTGACAATCAATACAATGCGGTCTACTTCGAAACCACCCCCGTACTGATTTTGAACTTGGTGTGTGGAGATTGTCAAACTGCGTTCACTACCCCTAATTCACTCTCGCTGAGAACAGTTAAAGTGTTGGACCCTTTGTCGACCCGTTGAAACGTATTTGTATAAATGACCCCATCTTTTTACAGATCAATCGCCACGCTTTGGATAAAGTGGTCGATGTCGTACTAAATAGCCCTTACTTCGCAGTAACATTTCCTGGCACCTATTTTAGGCTCCGTAGATTTAGTAGCCAGGGTCAATTTAGAAAGGAAAAAAAAACACACTATTAAATATAACTGAAAGAATATTTAGAGAACATAACTTTACTTATTTCTGAATTTAATATACTTTCTGAATGCCAGTATGGCTGATGGCAATATGTGGCCTAGAAGAACTGCGTCAGCGAAAACCTCAAAGAGTACCGTGCTTGAAAGGAGTTGTGGAAGTTCTTTACACACTGCGAACCTACGAATGATAAGCTACCTCTGATATAACCAAGTCATTTCAGATAAGACATAATACAGCTGATATTTTACACTGATCATGTTAGTCATTAATCGGGAGTCATACTTCATAAAAGTCAGATCGTAACCCGCCGCAACCTTCGCAACAGTACAAAATAAACGGTATACGCTCTGTTGTCAATATACATCTCTTTTGTGGATGTGAAATGTAAGTGACAATCACTACATTTATTTGAAATGTAAAACGGTTCGTGTAAGTGATGTTTACAAGAAGTAATCATCACCGTGATTTAAAATGTAACATCTCTTTTTTGAATGTGAAGTAAGAGACATCACAACATTAATTCAGCATGTAAAATTGTGCGTGGATGTGAAATACAAGAGACAATCACCATATTGATTATATTGATTTAACATGTAAATTGTCTTTGGGGATGTGGAATGTAAGAAACAATCACCACACTGATTTAACATGTAACATGTCTTTGTGAATGTGAAATACGTAAGTAAAGTACATAACTTTTCACGCCATCAGGCTAGATTACTTCCGGTGAGGTCGTAGTCTTCAACTGAAACTGTGTCGCCTAGATTTCAGTGTTATTTCGGACTACTACAGGGAGTAGGCTAAGTGGCATTTTCTCACTTTGTTTGATAGATATATCAGTGTCCTTTTGTTTTTGTGGGCTGACAAAGGTTTTCAAGTCGCAACGTCCATTCTGTCACTTCTGATCGTGTTCTTGTAAAGCTGGCCTATTTCTCTTTCCGCGTTTTTCAAAAAATATTCATTGTATTCTTTGCAGCTTTTCTTCGATTCAGCCCATTTCATATTTGTTTGGTCCCAAAATAACACTATGCAACGAAACAGAGGGTTGGACTAATACAGTGGTTCTCAATCGGTGGGGAATTGCTCCCCCCCCCCAGGGGGAGGGGGATTTTAGGGTTTCCAAGGGGTGGGAGGATTTAAGATTATCGCAAGATCGCATTAATACAAGAACCGATTACTCTATATTGTTTTTCCCTCCATATATTACCATTCTGTACTTCTCACCCTTTTGAAATTCGTTTTATAACATAAGTAGACCCGCAATTCATTTTTCATGTAGACGTCTAGACTTGTTCTAATATGTGTTATTAAATTTAGCTTCCATTTTATAAGGAAAGTGGGTGGGGGGGGGGGGGGGGAGGATAACATTCTGAACATATGGTGAAAGGGTGCATGGGCCAGGAAAGGTTGAGAACCACTGATCTAATAGGTTCTATAATAAATAGTTATTTGTTTAACTATCAATGTTATTCACATAACATCTGCATATTTTCCCGTAGTAATTCAATGTAGCACCACAAATTAAGATAAAACAACGATATAAGAATACATCTTGCTAGTATCAATCGTTTGATCTGTCTGTACGAAATAACCACTCATCCATCTCGTAGTTAGACAGACTGTAGCTGGAGGCTATACATACGAGATGAAAAGACATAGAGTGCCGGTATCATTTGATTACTACTAATGTTATCTCCCGACATCGGGGCGCGGTTATAAATTCTTCATTACTAATTGTCGCCAAGCTTCCTGTTTACCATTGACACGAGAACTAGCGGTCATCTGTGTGACGATGCACCTGTGTGCGTGCGCGCCTGCGCATATGTATGTAAGAACATACATACACACATACATATACATACATATCTACATACTTACCTACCTTCCTACCTACCTACCTACCTAACTACCTTCCTACTTACCTACCTACCAACACACACGCACGCACCCACACGCGTATACATGGATACATGCACACACGCATACAGACAGACAGAGAGACAGACAGACAGCCAGCGAACAGACAGACAGACAGACAGACAGACAGACAGACAGACAGACTGCAGCAGCAGACAGACAGACAGACAGACAGACAGACAGACAGACAGACAGACAGACAGCGTTAAAACTGTATTTAACCCACCGGAATTCGAACCTTTCACCTCCAAATGACGACATCGTCTTGCTGCAAAATCAAGTTTACTTCGATGCAGCCAACTAGACACCCTTGAACTGGTTCCCAATTGATATTTCTATGTATTCAAACCATACCATCACCACATCTTACAGTATTATTGATGAGAACATTATGACTGTTGAGGCAATAAGTAAAATTAAAATCACGACGTCTAGCAGGGATAGGATTTCCACAAACGCCAACGGTCTTTTTTTTTTTTTAGTAATCCCAAATGATTATCATTAGTAAAATCAACACTATTTACATCATTATGTAGCACTTTAGTATTTTCTGTGATGGTGGTATCACATTTAAGATTATTATCCACCATAAGTCCTAATGACCTATTCTATCCAATGCTGTGTGTGAAATCAATGATTTTATGGTCTAAATCTCTTTCATGTTGGCGACGCTGTTCAGTTATTAATCTACTATTTAAAATGTACAATGTTCAACAACTTTGGACTCTAAAGTAAGCCTAATCCTGGGACAAGATTACTCCTTGTTATTGTGTTTATTCTTGTAAAAAGTACTCTTAATGTCCCCTTAGATTTCTAATATAGCTAATAGTTCTGTAGCACTTCAATATTTTACGGTATTTTTTTCTCGTTTGAAACCAAGGATATTTACGTACAGAATTATTTTAAAATGAACATATTTTGAGTCATTTTGTTTTCTCAATCTCCTTGTAAACATTTATTATTTTACATTCTTGTTTATTTAAAAAAAAAAATAATGGTCTATTAAAACAAAGAAAATAGGTTATCTTTATACATAATTTCTTGATTTAATCACTTATTGTCGCTTAAGGGAAGACGGTTATTCTCGGATCCTTGCCATCAATGTACAATATTTCCAAGAAACTTATTATTTCTTTATGTTTAACTTTACTAAATGACTTCGTGTCGTCAATAAAGGACAAATGTGGATCTCTGTTCATTTCAGTCGTTTTTTTGTCTGTTAATGTTCTCAGGGTGTATATGGTGTTATTTGTGATGTTAGTAGTCAGGTCTTAGTCAGATATGACTGAGCTACCGTATAACAGTAGACGGTACTACCTGGTCTCTGTTAGCGCCGAACGTTGGGCGGCGCTTACCAAACCCGACACCCCACATTGTGCCAACGGCTTCGGGCGGAAGAGCGCAATTGGGAGGGTACAAGCCTTACCCTGGTGCGAGGAAATGCAAGCTAAAGACAAAATTGTCATGGCAGGGCAGACCAGGCCCTAAGCCTTGGTTGGCGACTGGTCTAGGATCGAAGCTCCGACAGGCGGACAGTTAGAGCATTGCTTTGCTGATCCGGCAGCTTCTGCAGCTTGTCTTGTTCCAGATGTAGGGGTGTTACCTTTCCTCTGGAGTGAACTAGGCAGGGCCGAGAGAGGGATCATGCTGCATGGGCAACACATGATCTCTATATTTTAGCCCAGGCTTTGTGCTATGGAGAGGCAATAACTCCATCCCTGGTCTTAACTGGTCTCGGAATCAAAGCGAGAGGCAACTGTTACGGGTTATAAGTCCTTGTCAGTTGGCGTAGACATGGGGCGCCACGCGTTGCCTCTGACGGTGGGAGACACCTATAGGTGTCACTGATCAGCTACCGCCCGCCTCAAGCTGGGCAGCCCCCAGCCAATTGGGTGCTGATCCGCCACAGCCTGCCTGCTTCAATGGGTGCTTGGGGCTAGGACAAAATCTGAATCGCAGGCTGTAAAACCAATGCACCAGGTACAAACAAAAATAAAAATAGAAACCTCAAGCTACGGCTTGCAACCTGGAACGTGAGAACCATGTGTCCAGGATTTTCCACTGACTTGACCAATATTGACGATGTGAGAAAAACGGCTGTGATTGATGCCGAACTCAATCGTCTTAACATTGATATTGCTGGCCTGCAGGAGACTCGCCTCGCTGAGGAAGGGTCACTCAGGGAAAACAACTACACCTTTTTCTGGAAGGGTAGAGGGCAGGCAGAAAAAAGGCAACACGGTGTGGGCTTTGCAGTGAAGAATTCGCTACTGGGAATGATTGAAATTCCAGCAGGAGGAAATGAAAGACTATTATCCCTGCGCTTGGCAACCTCTTTTGGGTTTGCCACCATTATTACTGCATATGCACCGACACTCGATTCCTCTGATGATGTGAAGGATTTGTTCTATGAGGAGTTAGACTCCGTGATCAAGGCAGTTCCAAAATCTGACTACATTTATATGCTCGGTGATTTCAATGCTCGTGTGGGCAAGGACTCAAGTTCATGGCCAGTGTGCCTTGGAAAATACAACATCGGTCGCATGAATGAAAATGGGCAAAGGCTGCTGGAGCATTGCACCAGTAATGACCTATGTATTACAAACTCTTTTTTTAAAACAAAAGAGATGCATAAGGTCACATGGAAACATCCAAGATCCGGCCATTGGCACCAGCTGGACTTCATCATCACACGGAGACAACATCTGAACCATATATCATTGACTCGTAGTTACCACAGTGCTGACTGTGATACGGATCATTCTTTGGTTGTTGCAAGGGTTAGACTGAGACCAAAGAGAATCTACACAGCTAAACACAAATCTAGCCCCAGGATTAATATTATTAACACTCATGATCCTGAAAAGTGCTTTCAGTTTCAACAGCAACTTGAAGATGCTTTCACTGATACACCAGAAAATTGTACAGTAAATGAAAAGTGGGGTCAAATTAAGGAAACTCTTTATAAAACTGCCGTAGGGGTTTACGGCACTGTGGATCATAAGAGGCAGGACTGGTTTGCGGCCAACAGCGAGACTCTGCAGCCCCTGATTGATAAGAAGAAGAAAGCTCTCTTAAGAAACAAGGAAAGACCAACGCGTAACACTCTGAGTGAGCTAAGGCAAGCTAGGAAGGATGTGCAAAAGGCTGCCAGGCAGTGTGCAAATGATTATTGGATCAAGTTATGTGAGTCCATTCAAATCGCAAGTGATAAGGGAGACATAAGAAGCATGTATGAAGGAATAAAGAAAGCCTGTGGTCCAGTGATCAAAAGAAGTGCACCATTGAAAACCTTGACTGGAGAAGTCATCACTGATAAGAAACAGCAGATGGACAGATGGGTAGAGCACTATTTGGAGCTTTACTCAAGTGAGACCAAACTAGCGGATGATGCCCTCAACGCCATAGAGGCTCTACCAACTCTTGACCACCTGGACACACTTCCCACCATAACAGAAGTTAAGTGTGCTATAAATGAACTTGCATCTGGCAAGGCTCCAGGTAAGGATGGGATTCCAATAGAGGTTATCAGGAGTGGGCAAGACACACTCACTATACAGATCCACCAGCTAATAGAGCTATGCTGGCGTGAAGGACAAGTCCCACAGGATTTCAAAGATTCAAGCATCATAACACTGTACAAGAACAAGGGCGATCGGAGCGACTGCAACAACTATAGGGGTATCTCACTTCTGTGTATTGTTGGAAAAGTATTTGCCAGAATTGTTCTGCGCAGACTTCAAGTCCTAGGAGATCAAGTCTACCCCGAATCACAGTGTGGCTTTCGACAGAACCGGTCTACCACTGATATGATATTCTCATTGCGACAAATGCAAGAAAAATGCCGTGAACAGAATCAACCACTGTTTATTGCCTTCATCGACCTCACAAAGGCATTTGATTTGGTCAGTCGTGAGGGTCTGTTCAAGGCACTAAAGAAGATTGGCTGCCCACCAACTCTTCTGTCCATTGTGGAATCGTTCCACACAGGCATGAAGGGTATAATCAAGTTTGATGGTGCAACTTCTGAAGAATTTGAAATCAAGAGTGGAGTTAAGCAAGGTTGTGTACTAGCTCCCACCCTCTTTGGAATATACTTTTCACTTCTACTGAAATATGCATTTCGTGATCAGGATGGTGGTATATACATTCACTCACGCTCAGATGGCGGCCTCTACAATGCTCAGAGATTGAAGGCTAAGACCAAAATTAGGAGGGTACTGATCAGAGAGTTGCTTTTTGCAGATGATGCTGCAGTTACGACCCACTCTGAGGAAGAATTGCAATGTCTACTATCTGCATTCTCCAATGCTTGTTCTGAATTTGGTTTAACAATTAGCAAAAAGAAGACACAGATTATGTCACAAGGTGCACATGAGGTACCATCAATCTTTATTGACGACGCCGAACTAGAGATAGTAGATCATTTTACATATCTAGGATCAGTGGTAAATAGCAAATTATCCCTAGATCAGGAAATCAACATCCGGATTGGTAAGGCAGCAACAACAATGAACAGGTTAAGAAAAAGAGTCTGGGAGAACAGGAAGCTTACTGCCAAAACAAAAGTCCTTGTCTATCAAGCCTGTGTCCTTAGTACTCTTCTCTATGGCAGTGAAACCTGGACAACTTACTCACACCAAGAGAACAATTTAAACAGCTTTCATATGCGGTGTCTGCGAAGAATTCTTGGTATTAAGTGGCAAGACAAAATCACAAATACTGAAGTATTGGAAAGATCAGGTTGTGTGACAGTTTATTCCATGCTCAGTCTTCGTAGACTTAGATGGATAGGACATCTTAGGAGGATGGATGATGGTAGAATACCAAAGGATATCTTTTTTGGTGAATTACAGATGGGTAAGAGATCTCAGGGTCGGCCTCTACTACGATACAAAGATGTGTGTAAGCGGGACATGATTGATACAGGCATTGATAATGCACATTGGGAGCAAGTCGCCGCTGAACGTGTTGCATGGAGGGCAAATATCAGAAATGGAATAAAGTCAAAGGAGAAAATTATTGCAGAAAAGTCACACACCAAGCGTTTGAGACGTAAGATGGTGCATGATGGTGGAAATGACCACGTGTTCACATGCACCCACTGTGAACGGACATTTACAGCGCAAATTGGCCTTATCAGTCACACTCGCTACCGCCATAGTTAAAAGTTATTATGCCTTTTTAAAGCACAAACTATCGTCTGTCAAGACGGCAAGGTGCCAATGGAATGTGATGTTACCTTCCAGAAATATGCACTGTGCATCTCCAATTTCTGATTTTATTTTTCATTTTTTATTCTTCTCATTATAATTATCATTAGTAATTTAGTTAAGTCGGTCTCCCTTGCCTAGGGGTTAACGTCTGTCTCCGTAATCTCCTTTATTCTCGTGAGTAGCGTAACCTGCGCGAGAATCGGTAGCGGTTCTCGCCGCGTTGGTAACTTACGGGGTATGTGAGCAGGTCACTCAGAAAGCAATGGCAAACTACTGAGCGTAATCTTGCCTAGTACATCAACAGCAGCTGAAAAATGCTGATTTTGACTGCAACGTCCTGTAAGGAATATGCACACACACAAAATTAGTCAAATGACTCAGTAAACTAACTGCTCAGTGTTCTCCACAATTCGTTACACAAGATTTCTTTGACTGAGCTATAACAATACGTATCATGAGATCTTCAGGTATATATCCACTGTTATTGAGTTTGTCAATTAAGAATGGTGATGACATTCATTTCCTCCAGTTGGGTTGGACATTTTTAGCAGTGAGTTCTAAGATGGTTGGCAAGGCATATTTTCGCTCGAAATGTTCTTTATCAATGTTGTCAAGTGTAACCGAACCCGTGGGGTTTGACTGGGTAGGGGTAAACTTTGACCTTGCCACCCTGCTCTGACAACGACACAAGTATGGTTCGTCTCCTGAACCCCCACAGACACTGGAGCCTGCCGTTCTCTCACTTTCTCAACCTATGGACTAGTACCACTAGGGGCTCAGTCTAGAAGACACACATAAACTCAAGCAAAGGCATGTTAACAAAGGAGTAATGTATTATACATAGTAGTCCAGACAAGAATCCTGTAGATCGAGTTAGAGACTAGATATATGTACAGCTAGACAAAAGAGTTCAGAAGCGTCAGTGATGATCTCAATATCATCCTAGGGCACTGGAGATTCAGTCGTGTGTGCACGTCCGGTCGTCTCTAATCGCTCACCCGGATCCTTCCAAGCGAGAGCTGACTTGAGAGTGGATGTTAGCACTGATCATCAATTTCAACGTTGATCACGAACGTGGAGTAGTCACCCTGTGACGCAACTGACACTTGATTGATTCTCACGACAAAAGTCTAGGATGTGGAGACCCTTTAACCTAAGGAGTCCCAGTTGGAATTTCTATGTACTGAGCACACACACTGGAGCTTACTAGCTAAACAAAAGTCATAATGTTCTCATCGTCCCACCCAGAGTCTGGCACGTACGTGGCAACTCAATCAACACTATTCTACCTAATGTAAATTGGAAGTGTGATACGTTCTATGGCCGTTCGGACCCCATTTGGGTCTGAAAAAGTAGCGTAGGTGTCGTGGTGAAGAGCTTACTAATATAGTCACATGAAAGTTCAATATGCATCTTCGACCCCACTTGGGTCTAGAAAATTAATGTAGATGCCATGTTAAAGAACTTCCCTGATATGTGTAAGTCTCTAAACAAATCTTTGCCAAGCACTGTAGATTGACCATGATAGGTGCCATATAGGTCAATAAACTTTTGTTGTGAACCCAATGAAGGGGGCTGATTCAGCTGACTCCCAGTGCTTCGACCTCACCTCAATACTCTGCGGTCTCACTGGAATGAGCTGCTAGCCAGGTTCCTCCTTCTCAATAGACACATCGTTGTAAAACCACAATTGAAAGCAAACTCTGCAAGGAGACGATCCGGTGAAAGTATCGTGCAAAAATCCTGACATACATAGCACAACATGAAAATACACATGCCCTCAGTAAAGAGGGTATACCTCCCATTAAGGTTTACCTGACCTTATGATCAGAGAGAGAGAGAGAGAGAGAGAGAGAGAGAGAGAGAGAGAGAGAGCACAGATGTGAGTGGACTTGACTGTCCGTTGTCACGCAGCACCTGGAACTGCTCGTCTGGGAAGCATGGTTTCAGTATGGACAGGTCTGGTCGTGGCAGTACCCCTGACACCCAACCCCCTGTATATCCCACTCATTCTATTTTCCCCTCTTCCGGTACCGTAGCAAAACACATGCATCTTACATCGGCGTAAAGGTAATCGCTCATTGAGAATTGTCCGTCCAGACAATTCCTCGTCATCCTACTCTTGTTTCTCCCCTGGGATCCCCGTCCCAGCCCAAAGACAAACCCTCCTTGTCACACCCATCTTCCATAGAAGGCAAAGCGTAATATAAGTATACATGATATCCCACATCATGTACACGGTGAATGTCCAATCCCGTTACCACACCCCTTTGACTAGCGGTGATCATAGTATGAACGGTTATTCTGGTCTGGTAGGACCAGTTATCTCATATTTAGAATGCTGTCCGCACCCCTTTCTACGGCGCCTTTCATCTCCTTATGCACAGAAGAAACCGGTCCATCATCGCCCTAACTATAGTATTGTTATTCCAAGACAATGAGGGTAGAGTGGAGTAGAGTGTAGAATAGAAGACACAACGTTCCTCTAGGAATCGCGAAGAGTTACACACGGTTTCCTTCAAGA
>JACEFZ010010017.1:0-27993 GCA_014155875.1 Cepaea nemoralis | reverse complement strand
GTTTTTTTTTGGGAATGGGAGGAGGAAGGAGGAGGAAGAAGAAAAACAAATACAACTGTTGGCAGCGCTGGAATAAAAGGAAGGCGTGTAGAAAATTTCATCTCAATCGGATGGGCCGTTCGCAAATGCATAAAGGACATACATACATACAGACAGACAGACAGACAGACAGATAGACAGACAGACGGAGATCGCCTTTTATATATAAGATACTAGCTGACCCTGCCCGGCTTCGCCCAGACCCTGGAGGGGAGCATCTCATTTAATTCATATAAGTAGTCATATACGTTCTCGTTCCCTTTACCGACTGACTGTCTGTCTGTCTTTCTGTCTGTCTGTCTGTCTGTCTGTCTGTCTGTCTGTTTGTCTGTCTGTCTGACCCGGCCCGGCATTGCCCAGCTCCTGGTGTGGAGCATCTCATTTAATTCATATAAGTAGTCATATAAGTTTCCGTTCCCGACTGTCTATCTGTCTGTCTGTCTGTCTATCTGTCTGCCTGACCCTGCCCGGCTTCGCCCAGTCCCTGGTGGGGAGAATCTCATTTAATTCATATAAGTAGTAATATACGTTCCCGTTCCCGTTACCGACTATCTGTCTGTCTGTCTGTCTGACCCGGCCCGGCATCGCCCAGCTCCTGGTGTGAAGCATCTCATTTAATTTATATAAGTAGTCATATAAATTCCTGTTCCCGACTGTCTTTCTGTCTGTCTGTCTATCTGTCTGCCTGACCCTGGCCGGCTTCGCCCAGTCCCTGGTGGGGAGCATCTCATTTAATTCATAAGTATATAAGTAGTCATATAAGTTCTCATTAAATTCATACAACAAAAAAAGTAACTTAAAAGAATGTCCTTCCACACACCATCCATTATTTTTAATGAAAACTCTTTCTAATCACCTGCATGACTACAGTAACTTCTTAAGCAAAAAAAGATGAGTTACCATGTTATGCATTGTGCATTATTTTTATGAAAACTTTGAAAATGCCTTACAGATTGTATCATTATTTCTTATAACTCATATGCCGGTACATAACTATGGACAAAGAGTTTATAAATCTTTGAACACGATGCCACAATATGACTATAAGTTATACAGAAAAGTTATGCCCCTTGAAATAACTTTTACAGAGTTAGGTCCCCTGAGATATATGAAATTATAATGAAAAATGAAAAATGAAATAATACTGAGTAAGCAGGCGATTTCACACTAACACAATATCACAGTTGGCAGCGCTGGAATGAAAGGAAGGCGTGTAGAAACTAATCGGATGAGCCGTTCGCGAACAAATAAAGGACATACATACATACAGACAGACAGACAGACAGACGGAGATCCTAATTTATATATAAGATATATATATATATATATATATATATATATATATATATATATATATATATATATATATATATATATATATATATATATATATATATATATATATATATATATATAAAACGTAGGATGCTAGTGTTTAACCTCCGGTTACCTAAGCCAAATGATAACCGCTATCTTTTATTTTCAATTTAACAAAAAAGAGTTGCTTTTCTTACAAAGTACCTTTATTATCTCCGCCTATGTAGTGCAGTTTTCTTGGTATGCTTGACCATTTACATAGTTATATGACGTGACCTATGACGTATGTCACCACAAAATCTACTTAGATAGGACATTACATACTACTGACACTACCTGCGTAACTCATGCCAAGTACTCGTGCATACGATGTTAACAATAACTAACACTTCTAGACCTTCCAAACAAACTAGTGAAAACAGTAAGAATTTCCAGAACTTCTCAACACGTTGTTGATATCAGTTAGGATTTCAGGTGCTGTTTGGCACTGCATTGACAACAACAATGATTGTATACAGTTTATTGACAGCAGGTAGAATTTTGAATACGTATAGGTAAGCCGTAGATGTCTTCTAAAAGTACTGGAAAATTATGGTCATAGACCATAACTTTATGAAGGAAAAATCCCAACTCTACCTCCCCGTGGTAGAGGATGGAAACACACCACGGTGTGGCTAACGTAGCTCTGAGAACCGAGTATCCACCGTAATAAGTGGACAACTCTGTAGCTGAGCAGAGAAGGTCACTCACTTGCCCTGAGAGTTGGAAATTGCTGTCAAAGGCAGAGGTAAAAGAGCACCATGTGAATGTGGAAGACAAGGGAAAACCACCGCATTATCTTCCTATGATTTCATGGCAACACAAATTTGAGAGATAGTGAAAGACGTTAATGGTTGTCTTAGGACATCCTTGTCCGGTAAGGACAGTCATTAGCCACAGGTGGCACCAGACCGTCATCCAGCTCCCCCCCCCCCCCCCCACCCCATCTCACATATCCTTTACAAGACATCGCTGTCAACATCAGCATCTTTCAGCTGATTTTTGATTTCTTGGCAAGATTACGCTCAGTAGTTTGCAATTGCTTTCCGAGCGACCGGCTCACATACCCCGTAAGTTGCCAACGCGGCGAGAACCGCTGCCGATTCTCGCACAGCTTACACAATTCACTAGAATATATGGAATTACGGAGAAAGATGTTAACCCTTAACCCAGGGACACAGGCATCATCCAGCTACTGATGGCAAAACTATAACTAAACTAAATAAATTTAGAGTTGGAACATGGGGTATTAGGACAATAAATGAGCGAGGAGAGTTAAACAATGTTCTATGAGAAATGTAAAGCATGAAAATGAGTATACTAAGCATAAGTGAGATGAGATGAATGGGATATGGCAAAATTATAACGGACCAACATACAAAAATGTATTCTGGAGGGGTTACACATGAACAAAGTGTAGGAATAAAATTTGATGAAAATACAGCCAAATCAATTAATGGATACTGGAGTATTTCAGATAGAGCTGTAATGGTCAAAGTAAAAGAAAAACTTATATATATATATATATATATATATATATATATATATATATATATATATATATATATATATATATATATTATATATATATATATATATATATATATATATAGTATACAAGTATATGCACCAATAACAAGTACTAGTGATGAAGAAATACAACACTTTTACAATGAAGTAGAAATTGCGATAGCTCAAATTGGATCACAAGAAATAAAATATTACTGGGAGATGTTAATGCAAAAGTAAGAAAAGGAAAAATAGTGGATATTATGGGGAATTATGGTTTAGGTATAAGAAATGAAAGAGGAGAGAAACCAATAGAATGGGCAAATATTAATGATATGATAATTGGAAACACATGGTTTAAACACCATAGAAGACGACTATACACATGGAAAAGCCCTGGTAAGAAAATATGCAACCAAACTGACTACATACTTATTAATAAAAGATTTAGAAATGCGTTAATTAAGTTGTAAAGACAATGCCTGGTACTGACGTTAATAGTGATCATGTACCACTATGTGGACAAATAAAAGTAAGATTAAAGAGAGGGGAAAACATGGTTTAAAATTTAGACTTAATAAAGAGGTTCTGAAAGTAGAAAAAGCAACTCAAGAACAATACAGAGTGACTGTGACAAATAAGTACAATGCGATAGCTAAAATACAGAGTATACTTGAACAATGGGAAATGTTAAGGAACTCCAGTCATCAAACTAGCAAAGAAATATTACCGGAAAGAAGCCGAAAACTGATCTAGAAGAAAAATGGATCAATGAAGAAATCTTAATGCCTGATGGACAAAAGGAAACAATAAAAATGACAAACAAGAATATGCTAAGATAAATAAATAAATAAGAGATAAATGTGTGAAGGCAAAAGCAAGTTGGTTAAACTAGCAATACAAAATTGAATAAAATTATACATTATAGATCAGCCCCCCCCCCCCCCACCCCCTTAAAAAAATATGCACAAACAAATCAGTAAGCTCACAGGAAGAGACATTAGAATAAACACAGGGTGTTCGAAATCAAAAAGAGGAACGATATTATTGAAGTAAGGTGCTATAATGAAGAGGTTGAAATAGTTTATAAGAAAATTATATCATGGAGTAGAGAGGTATTAATAGAAAAAGCTAACTTAGAAGGCCCACCTATTCTAAAAGAAGACGTCGCTGACGCAATGAATCATATGAAGAAAGGAAAAACAGCTGGGCCAGATGAAATCACAATAGAAGAATTTGAAGTATTTGAAGAATTTAAATAGATATACTAACCAAAATGTTGAATGATATTTACGGCAGTGGATGTTTACCGAGCGGTATGCTGAAATCAGTATTTATAGCTATACCAAAAAAGACCAGGAGCAATTGAATTTGAAGATGTTCATACAGTTAACCTCATAAACCATGTCACTAAGCTTCTACTCAGAATTATAATGAAAAGAACAAGAAACAAATTAAAATGGAAGTTAGTGAATAACAGTATGGTTTTGTGAAAGGAAAGGGCACAAACAACGCTCTTCATATATATACTATATAGTATTCTTCGAGCACTTGATGCAAGCCCTTCTCAGACTGAATATGTCCCCTCACCTTGTACGATGGATAGCTGCAGTCCTGCTCCAAAGGAAGGTGGTGCTAAGATGTGGGAGTTGGTCTTCTGAGCCGACAACAATATGTCCAGGATTGCCGCAGGGTTCACCACTGTCACCAGTACTATTCAACGTGTATACGGTGCCGATCACTGAACAACAGTTGGACAGGAGGGGTATGACTCTGTAATTTGCTGATGATATTCTCGTGAATCGACAGGGTCGAGATAGACAGGCGGTTGCCAATGATATGCAGGGCGAACTAGATCGAATTTCCTCATGGTGTGCTGATGCCAGTGTCAGTATCAACCCTGCAAAGGCATCGGTTACATGGTTCTCCCTAAACAATCATATTGTGAACACAGACCTCCTGTCGGCAGTGAGAATGGATGGGAGCATATTGAGTAGAACCCAGTCGATGACATATCTTGGCGTGAGGCTTGATCGTAGCCAATCTTTCAGAGATCATCTCGATTATGTCATAACGAAAGCTCGAAAAGGTTTGTCAGCATTGAGAGGCATGGCGACTACCAATATAGAGCAAAGACTGCTAATACTTCGTTTCCAAGGACTGGTGCTTTCACCCATCGAGTATGCCCTGGCCATCCTTACTGACAGCCCTACACAGATTGGAAGATTTGAAAAGGTACAAAACGAAGCCATGCTCATCATTTTGGGCTGCACGAGAGACACCAGCAGTGTAGCAATGAGGTACCTCCTTGACTTCCCGACAATGAACCACAGGGTCACGATCTAGAGAGCGTGTGGATACTTGAAAATAAGTGCGGATGAGCAGCACCATCTGCATGAAGATATATTCAGAGAAAAGGGCGACAGGCTAAAGAGGGGCAAATCATGGATGGGTCGGGCGGAAGATATCATCAAACAGGTCTGCAAGGAATGGGTGCCTGTACATCCAGCTTTTAAGTGCACCTTCCCCTACATGATCACACTTGGCAGACGGTGCAGAGAACAGACCCCTGCCACTGTCAATGCGGAGGTCAACGCGCTCATCTATGAACACTCAGACAACCCCGAAGTGCGCATCTATACAGATGGATCTGTTGTAAAGAAGCAGCGAAGTACATGGGCATTTACAGCCCGTTCAGTGGGCCGAACCGACTAAGAATCGAGTGGTGCCAACACTATGACCACGAGCAGCATGCCGATGGATTGTCACCGCCTCACCTTTAGAGATATTATTTAGAGGGCTGCAACTCCAGCCCAAGGGATAGAAGTGAGTCACTCAGTGCCCGAGTAATCTAGAGCCTTCTCGAAGGACTGGTCATTAAGTCCATGGTTCCGTGGACACTGATGTGGCCCGCCTAATGCGGGGTCCACGGGGAACTCGAACAGAGTTACCACCCGTGTCGGATTGGGACACGTGTAGACCGGCAGAGGACAGACGGACTTGAGAGAGGCAACAGGGCCTGCCTTAGAGGGACTCAATAGATATCAATAGATATATATATATATACATAGGCTAGATAGTTTGCTAGACTGTTGTATGATACCTATGTGTTTGATGTTAACTATCTGTGATATGTAATATAGCGCGGGTCTGTTTACCCACTGCGCCATGTATATTGAAACACAATAAATGTTCGATATCATAGCGAACGGAGTTATTGTTGCCTGTGTGAACCCGAGCTCAGATACCTAGATATGAGCAAGACGATGACAGGCTTTTTGGGGGCTAGTTTTCCGGTTTTGGCATAAAAGCTATTGATGGCCATGTAAAATCACGAAATTAATTATATCACATTGATTTTTGTACCACAAATTGTTAACTTTACAAGTTTAAATATTAGTAGCTATCTAGCAATAAAATAGAATTAATCTGAGTCCCTCAGCAGTGTCTCAGCAGTGCCTCAGCAGTGTGCCTCATTATTGTGATTCTGTAAACTATTTTTGACATGACTGTGACATTTTTTGACTGTTACTAATGTTTTCTCACTCTACGAGCAGATTGTTCCGCGAATATTGGCGCGTGCAACCTATGTAACCTTTCCAACAGTGGCGAGAGTACAAGACAACATCGGCGAGTTCTGGGATTGAAAGCTAAGTTTCATATCATACCCATTGCAACTCTAAGCTGTACTTCTCACCTTTCATCAATGTATCATTTTGTTTCACATTGATTTGTTTGCATATTCATGACCTTGTAACCAACATAACCTTGCATTTTGATTTACACATTTAATAATTAAGGGGAGATAATCAAATTTTCTACTCCCCAACATTTTTTCTAAGGGATTTAACTTTATAAACAGTAACAACAAGTAAAACACAAAATGTCTAGCTTAGATAAATGCATTGAGCAAGGAATAAAATTAGGTTATAAAGAAGAGAAACTGTCAGAATGGGCACAGAAAACGCACGCAGAAAACATTGCCCGTGAAGAAAGAGCGATTGAACGAGAGGAAAAGAAATTGCAAATGGAGGCAGAAGAAAAGAAAATGCAAATGCAGGCAGAAGAAAAGAAATTGCAAATGGAGGCAGAAGAAAAGAAATTGCAAATGGAGGCAGAAGAAAAGAAAATGCAAATGCAGGCAGAAGAAAAGAAATTGCAAATGGAGGCAGAAGAAAAGAAATTGCAAATCGAGGCAGAAGAAAAGAAAATGCTAATTGAGGCAGAAGAGAAAAAGATGCAAATGCAAATTGAAGAGAAGAAAATACAATTGCAGGCTCAGGAGAAACAGATGGAGCTCGAGGCGGCGGCCAAACAAGCCCAATTGAATGCCGAGACACAAATAAAACTAAAACAGATGGAGATTGAGTCCAACGCAGAAATATCTGTGAATAAGCTAAGAAGCAAAGAGGAAGAACAAAAATATAACAAGTATAAAGGCCTCGTGAAGGCGTTCTGCTCAGGAGATTCCATCAGCGCCTACTTGGAAAATTTTGAGTGTCTCATGTCCTACCATAAGATCATAAAATCAGATTGGGCATTTATTTTAATGAGAAACTTAGCTCTTGAACCATTAAAAGTAATAGAGACAGTGCCACAGGAAATGCGAAAAGACTATGACTATTTAAAACAACGCATTCTCCAACATTTTTCTTTAGATACTGCAGGTTACCAACAACAATTTGCCAAATTATCTCCACAACCAAACCAAACCTTTATAGATTATGTCAGTACAGTCCAAGACGTGTGTACAAAGTGGATTAACTCGGCTAAAACTAACAACAGCCATGACAAACTTAAAGAGCTCATTATTATAGACAAAATAGTTAGCACCATCCCCACACCTTTTGCTAAGTTCTTAAAACAAATGGACTGTAAAAGTATTCAGGAAATCGAGTCCAAGGGGAATGCATTTTTCACAGCAAATAGAGACATTTTTCAGCTAAACATAAGTCACAACGATACAGCAGCAGCAGTAGTGAACACCAAATACTCAAAACAAACAGAGAGTAAATTTAAACCGCGCTCAAATGTCAGTAAACTAGTTAAATGCCAATATTGCGGTTTGAATCACGACAGTTACTCGATGTGCGACAAATCGCCTAACTATCCTCACCACCTCAAAATGATGGTTAAGAAGCAGAAGACTAAGCGCAATGCTTACCAGAGAGCGGTCAAATGTTTTTTTTTGCCGGAGTTTTGGCCACTATAGTCGCTTCTGTGATGGCCGAAAGTTATTGAAACAGGCCAATGCTGCACTAGTGGAAACGTCGTCAGACGAAGAGATTGAATCACTGAATGATTGTGATAATCAACACGACAATGAAAGCGAGCTTGGAAATGCTGTACAAATTATTGACACCATTACAGACAGTAAGTGTAACACCTGTACGAAGTTCCAACTTGACACAACATTACTATGTGGCCACACTATCCCTATTTCAAATGAAACAGCCAACGCTGCTTTGTCATCTACAGGCAAGCTAGTTTTTTCAACAGGGTTTGTAAATAACAAAAAGTGCACATTAATTCGGGATTCCGGCGCAACGCTCTGTGGGATTAAGAAAACATTAATAGACACTAAAGACTACACAGACAAACATGTGACTTGTCGCACATTCTCAGGTACTATAGAGAAATACCCCCTTGCTCTTGTCGAAATTCGAACACCGTTCATATCAGGACAAGTATTGTGCGCTGTCCTTGAAAATCCAGTCGCTGATATTATACTTGGGAATTTGCCCAACATACAACCATGCTCTGAAAAGGAAATCAGAGAGTGGGAGCATAAAAACGGTATCCACCACACAAACAGCGATGCTACAGAGAAACACCATTCATGCTTGTCTCAATCTGCCAAAAGACCAAGGGAGACAACCACTGAGGTAATTCAGAAAGAATTCACCGAGGTGTACAATGCAGGGGCGGTCGAATCTGTGAGCGATACGACCAAATTAAAACCTCGAATTGAGGATGCTACCGATCTACCAAGTACCAAGCCTGTAAATGTGCAACAAAACACACAACACACAAATGCAATAACACGACAGACAACCCATAAAACCAACACTGACCAACTGCAGGAATCATTAGAAATAATAGCACCAAACGCAAATAACACTAATTTTGGAAATGAACAAAAAGCAGATCCTACACTTGCACCATACTTTAAGTTAGTAGGACTAAAACCAAAATTAACGAAGAACGCATCGTGGACATTTAGGCTACAGAACAATATCTTAACTAGATTTTACACAACAAAGCAGACCACGATACAGCAAGTAGTGTTACCACAAGCACATCGAGACAAAGTTCTAAAAATAGCCCATGACTCCCCTTTTGGAGGTCATATGGGGTATGAAAAGACCAGGGCTAGGGTCCTGACCCAGTTTTATTGGCCAAAGTTTTGCCAAGATATAAAAACCTTTTGTAGATCTTGTGATATATGTCAGAAACTGGTGAAAAAGGGAAAAAACCCTACAGCAGAAGTCCAATCAACGACAACTGCCTCGAGGCCTTTCCAAATCGTGGCAGTTGACCTAGTAGGTCCGTTGAATCACATTTCAAATAAAGGGAATAGATATATTTTTACTCTTGTGGATGTATGTACGAGATGGCCAGAAATGCTTCCATTAAGATCTATCTCCTCTAAGGATGTGACGGACATATTATTAAATATTTTCTCCCGTTTTGGCTTCCCGGAGAAAATAATTTCTGATAGAGGAACCCAGTTCATATCGAATGCCACCCAATCAGTAACTAAGTTACTAGGCATCAAGCAATGTTTCACCAGTCCCTATCGACCGGCCGCAAATGGTATCTGCGAGAAACTAAATGGGGACCTGAAACATATGCTATCTAAAGTGACAGCTGAAAATCCAGCCGATTGGGACATACTTCTCCCAACGGTGCTGTTCGCATATAGAGAAGTCCCGCAATCAAGTACAGGGTTCTCTCCCTTCGAATTGATGTATGGAGCGAACCCAAGAGGACCTCTCACTATTTATAAAGAGATCATATCACAACCTGTAGATATCCAACTTCCCATTTCTACCTATGATTTAGTCACTGACACCAGAGACAAAATCATACGTTCCTGTATATTGGCCAGAACATCACTACAGGAGAAAGGTTTTAAATACAGGCAGTACGCCAACAGAGGTGCAAAAACAATTGTACTAAATCCAGGTCAGGATATTTTACTACTGCTACCTGACAAAAGAGATTTACTGTCAACCTCTTGGCAGGGACCTTTTAAGATCATTAGAAGAATTTCTGAAGTTGATTACGAAATCTCTTTAAATGGAAAGTTGAAAATATTCCATGTAAATATGTTGAAACCATACTATGCTAGACAGGACATTGAGACAAGTGAACAGACGCAACGAACTGGTGACAGAGACGAAACGACAATTTCCCAACGGAATGACACCTCGACAAACGAAGCATCGTTAACGACACACTCTTACGACGACAAAAACGACGAAGACAGATGGACATTACCGACAATCTGTGATATCGACAACGACGACAAATTTGACGACATATTGACAACGATTGATCTCGACGACGACGACAATGACATTGAGGACAATTTACAAACAGTAGCATCTGTGATAAATCAGACAGACGTGGACAATACTGAAATCCCTGTACCAACTATGACTGACGACGGGAGTATAAATGACATACATATCTCTGACACTTTGACACAACAACAGCGACAAGACATTTTGACTCTCCTTGACGAGTATAAATCTATCTTTTCTAACAAACCTGGACGCACTGATAAAATAACACATTCAATTGTGCTGACAGATCTGACACCGGTCAAATGTAGACCATATTCTATTCCTCTCCATTACAGAGCAAATTTAGACAAAGAAATTTTAGAGTTAGAGAAGAATGGAATAATTCAAAAATCGATGTCTCAATATTCTTCACCGATTGTCCTGGTGAAAAAGAAGGACCAGACAATCCGTTTGTGCATCGACTATAGGGTATTAAATACAAGAACCACAACGGATGCAGAGCCAATGAACAGCTGTGAAGATCTTATTTTAAATATGGCTCAATCATCCTTATTTTCCAAGACCGACTTAGCGAAAGGATATTGGCAAGTTCCACTACACCCTTCTTGTAGACATATAACAGCATTCGCAACACCCCTCGGTTTGTACGAATGGCTATATCTTCCATTTGGCCTGAAGAACGCACCGGCCACATTTGTTAGATTAACAAGATTGTTATTACACGGAATTAAAGATGTGGTAGCCTATATTGATGATATATGCGTCCATTCTTCTGATATGACTTCTCACTTACTTACCCTCAAACAAGTCTTCAACCAAATCTCTCTTTTTGGACTTACTATCAAACCTTCCAAGGTTGAAGTAGGCTATACACAAATAGACTTCCTTGGTCATAGAATTTCTGAAGGCAAATTGTTGACAGATGATAAAATTGTTTCCAAGATTCTTAATCTAGAAGTGCCTACCACAAAGAAACAAATTAGAAGTTTACTAGGTCTTATTAACTATTATTCTAAATTCATTCCACATTGGGCAGAACTCACCTCAGTCTTTTCTGATATGTTAACTAAAAATCATCCATCAAAAATTTGTAAAAGTACCAGCTTAGATGATGCAATGTGTAGATTGAAACATATTTTTTCTAATCCACCAGTCTTACGATTACCCAACATAAATTTACCCTTTATTTTGACCACAGATGCGAGCGCTATCGCAATAGGAGGATGTTTAATGCAGGAAGTGGATGGAGTGAGACACCCGATTCTCTACGTAAGCCGCAAACTAAAGAAGGCAGAGACACGGTATGCCACAGTGGAATTGGAGGCTTTAAGCCTACTGTTTTGTATATTGAGATTATCTAAGTTCCTCTTGGGTAGTCACTTTGTGGTCCTCACAGACAGTTCGCCATTATTGGTCCTTAACCATGGGTCGCCTAAAAACCATCGTTTACAAAGATGGTGTCTTCTACTTCAAGATTTCGACTTCGAAATCCGCCATATCAAAGGCACCGACAACATTATGGCTGACCTATTATCACGGCAAACGAATGCGCCAGTAGAATGACTCTTAGCACATCGACCATTCGCCATACTAGAAACTGTGATACTTTTAGTCTGTTGCATATAACAGTGTAACTCTACACCTGCTAGAGAACTCTCAGTGAATAGGTTACTTACGACACCCATGAACATGATACGTTAAGAGCTATACTTTAAGAGCTATACTATCAAGTGCCCAAGCTCTAGAACGATCCCAGCAAGAAACGTTAACTGTGTTTCAACCAATAATATCAACCAGTGAACTGACTCTGAATACTGTAATAACATTGTATACGAGACATTGAGAACAATCCATACTTGCTGTTGCTACGAAACTTTGCAAACAGCCGAAACAGAACGACGTCGACTACAACACTCAAGAGACAACCATACTAACTTTAACATTCATGGCATAACACGCTAACAACAGGAGGACAACGCACACATCATCGTTGGATTTAGTTATTTAATTAATTAATTACTTTAGTATTAAATATGTATTATATTTGCATTAATGATGTATATAAAATGTGTTAACCTGTAATTTGTACATATTCTACGTTAATATTACAGGCGGTTCCATTCTTAGACTAAAGAACCGTCCTATACAATTGTCTCTGGGTAAATTATAACCCATTTTTGAGTCATCGTACAAAAAGTACGTATTTTCTTAAAGGGCAAATATCGCCTAGTCCATTTTTTCTAAGGGCAATAACACTTACCTCAACTTTAATTATATATTTTAACCAAATACTATTTTGAATGAAAGGTGAGTGAATGACTGCGTGAATGGATTAAATGAGAGAACGATACACTTAGCGGACAAATTGTACGCAAAACGTATTTATTTTAATTTGTCTGCGTCTTTCATGTAAAATTGCATGACTTGTCTAAATTGTGAATACATGTTTAGTAGTTAGTTTAATATACTTAGCATAGTAGTTAGTTTAATATACTTAGTTTAGCAGTTAGGATACATCTAAGCACCACTACTTGGAATACCTGATCATGTATTGCACACAGTGGAGTAGTTCATGATTGAGGTTATCCCAACTCGTGACGCTTGGACATAAGCCACACATTCAGCATACACTTTACACAAAACTTAAAACTCAACACTATCAATTTAAAATACAGTCACTTTATTAGAAACAGCAACTTATTAGTCAACACACTAACAAGCCAACAGGGACACATGTAGTCTGAGGGGGATAAAATAACAAGGTAACTACATATTTAGCATTATACAACATACGAGAGTAAAAGTGTATTGAAATGCACACACAGATCAAGATTTGAAGGTGTACTTAATTAGCCAGGACTTCGGTCTTGTTAATTCCTCTTTAATACAGAGGTTAATTGTCTTGGTACCAGTGGGGTACTATGAGAAGGGCGGGTTGTAAATACAACTACTAAAACGTCACGTAACTTCGGTCAGATAAGCATTTTTAAGGACACAGGAGACAGAGTGATCTCTTCACCAAATCAGAGAAGTGGTGTATGGGAGAATACATGAGTTTTGATGCCACTATGTAGGTTACCAGGTTACTGCCCACCAAACTACAAACACCAACTTTATGTGATTCGGTGACAGAATTAGAACAGATCTAATTACCCTATAACAAACCATCATCAGGGGAGAGGGGGGAATCCTGTCACCGCCTCACCTTTAGAGATATTAATTAGAGGGCTGCAACTCCAGCCCAAGGGATAGAAGCGAGTCACTCGAGGCCCGAGTAATCTAGAGCCTTCTCGAAGGACTGGTCATTGAGTCCATGGTTCCGTGGACACTGATGTGGCCCGCCTAATGCGGGGTCCACGAGGAACTCGGACAGAGTTACCACCCGTGTCGGATTGGGACACGTGTAGACCGGCAGAGGACAGACGGACTTGAGAGAGGCAACAGGGCCTGCCTGAGAGGGACTCAATAGATATCAATAGATATATATATATACATAGGCTAGATAGTTTGCTAGACTGTTGTATGATAACTATGTGTTTGATGTTAACTATCTGTGATATGTAATATAGCGCGGGTCTGTTTACCCACTGCGCCATGTATATTGAAACACAATAAATGTTCGATACCATCGTGAACGAAGTTATTGTTGCCTGTGTGAACCCGAGCTCAGTTACCTAGATAAGAGCAAGACGATGACATGGATGTGATGGCAGTAACACAGGCTTTCCTATGGCTAGAATCACAGCATTAAAACACCGTGTGTGTACTAAGTGATTCAATGAGCATGATTCGGAAAGTCGAAGCTGGATCTGTACGTAAACAGTGGACTGATTCGCTGCGGAAGTATGTTGTACGTAAAGTCACCTTTATCTTCGTCCCGGGACATGCGGGAGTCGAGGGAAATGAACGAGCTGATAAACTGGCTAGCTCTGCACCCCCTTCAGAAGGCCAGCCCATGCATCGTGCCGATGTTATTAACGTCCTTAAAGACATGTCGAGAACAGAAGACGTTTACGTCAGTGAATCCACATAGCTGTCCGAGATGAAAGACTTGGGAATAAGAATTGGCACGGCCAGACACGAGAGGTACATCGGGAAAACGAGGTGCCTCGTCAACCAACACAGAACCGTCACCATTAGCCACCGAGCGCTGACGCATATGCTGAGGGGAGGATCTGGGCACCTATGGACCTGACCGGAGTGCAATGAAGATGCCCCAACTGATAACTTATATATATATATATATATATATATATATATTATATTTTTTTTTTTTTTTTTTTATTTTTTTTTAGCATATCCTTTACAGGACTTAGCTGTCAACACCAGCATCTTTCAGCTGTATGTTGATCTCTTGGCAAGATTACGCTCAGTAGTTTGCCATTGCTTTCTGAGCGGCCGGCTCAGTATCCCGCAAGTCACGAGCGGGGGTCGAACCGCCTCAGCTCTCGCTCCGCTACGAGACTCTGCGTGATAAACGGGATTACAGAGGAAAGTGTTGTAACCCCACAGCCAGAGAGACCGGCATATATATATATATATATATATATATATATATATATATATATATATATATATATATATATATATATATATATATATATATATATATATATATATATATATATATATAATCAATGCGTCCTTGTTTACAATATTTCTTCATTAATTACACTGAATTTTACAGATTATTTACCAGTATTGAATATGCGGGGTTTTGATTATTAATAGATTAAAACTTTATAAAAGTTCTAGCTGATTGATACATGGAAGAGGCTAATTTAATTAGAACTGTAAGCTGATGAAGTATAAGATAGAGACAAGCAGTATATTGTATTTATATGTGAAAAGAGGGGCACTGATAATTAATGTGGCGTCAAGAAAGATCAGAGGCTCAACTTGCAGAGGGAGACAGAATGAAATGATGCTGGATGGTCTAATTACGTGGTCTGGGGAATAGCATGAATATAATTGTTCCAGAATAAACAAGGAGCGAGATCTGTGGAGAAACATGAACACCTACACGAATACGATGATGATGTGCTATAAGTGCTATTAAATAGCGATCGTCACAGGCATTGCATGAACACATCATTAACAGTGTCCGTAATGTGAATATAATAAAGTATAAACATGTTCGGCACTGCTTATGTAAATAAATAAACAAAGCGTAGTACTGGATACCTGTCTCAGAAATCTACGCAGTCAAGACTATTATATAAGACAACGTTAAACTACCTACAATTCATGATACAGGCAATTTTTCTGTGCATATTCTTTTCACTGGACATAACTGTCAACACAAGCATTTTACTGCTATTGTTGATGTTTTGGCAAGTTTATGTTCAGTAGTTTGCCATTGCGTACAGACAATTAGCAGCCATAAAAGTCAACATCTGCTGCGGCAAATATATCGCACTTGAAGAATGTCGCTGCAGTTAATGACACATAATCTAGTTAAACTTGCAATCAGTCACGACATTTATGGTGTATAAATCAACAACAGCAGACAGTTAACGGGCCTGCTTTAAAATAAAGCTATCAACATGACAACTGTGAAGATTGCATCATACACACACACACACACACACACACACACACACACACACACACACACATACATACACACACTAATAATAATAATAATAACACAGAAGTATAACAATAAACATCAAACAAACAAAACAACGTAAAGCAGCACTTAGAAATCAAGACTGTGACCTCGAGAGAAGGACATAACGTTCAGTGATTGAATGTTAGTGACATAGTTAGTCGACAGATCGTCCCAATTGCACATCGGACCATTCAGTTCATAAGCCGTCGGATCTCCTCCTCGGTAAATCCTGCAGCATGTAGCGACTATTGACACCAGTTCCGTGTTGACTTATTAATCTCCTTTGGCTTTCTGCAGAATGTTCTTCTTTGGCCACACCTCTTTTAACTTGCTGTTCTCGCAATCTAACTATGGTTGTAGATTCACAGTCATCACTTGGTTCTCACAACCGACCTACTTCTCGTAGAGCATTACATATATCAGCCTGGTCCAACTCTCGTCCGCATCCACAGCAGCCTTACCTTCAAGCCTGTCATCCTGCTCATTTCCTTGTACACACACATGCCCTGGCTCGTCAAGGAAACTAGTCTGTGCCAGCCGTGACCTCTCCAGAGATAGCAACAACTGTCGTCGGACCCACCCCATCACTATCTTCAGGAGCATACTCATTGATTAACTAAGGAAACGTGGCCGAGTGAAGGTCTGTGTCTCGAGCCATGTAATTGCTTTAGTTTAGTTTAGTTTAGTCGTTGGATCAACATCACGGCACACGGGTTTAACCCCATAAGTGCTCCATTTTCCTCCTAACTCAAACCTGAGTCTGGAGAACCTCAGCTCAATGCATGACCTCCGTAGCAACGGCGAGGATCCTGAAATACTTTGGGTAGATTTTTAACTCGAAATTTTGCCCGGGCAGCGCCGTTAGGCTACTCTTTTTCGATTTCCAAATGCCAAGGGATGTTTTACGTGCGCAACAATACACACGGGCGTCCAATCTCACTACCCAGAGACCAGGGGAAATTTTATTACTGGAAGTCCACCTGGATTTTTTAAATAAATCCCGGTCCTCACCGGGGCCTGAACCCGGCACCTCTAGCACTCGAGGCGGACACCATACCACGAAGCCACTCACCCCCCCCCCCCCCCCCCCATGTAATTGCTTTACTTAATGACATGACGTTCATAGTCAGACAACTTGTGGTCAATGCAAAAGCACCATAATCTTCCGTCACAATTCTCCTTCTAGCCTGAGCCGTAAAGACCCGTAGACTCACTTGACGAACAACCGACCCATCTGCGTTAATGACAGCATAACCCTCTAAAGAATTGTCAAAAATCAAAGCCTTACTTCCGCCTCCACAGCAGCCAAATTTTTGTGTCTGCATTTTCTGTCCTGTTAGATTCAAACTGAAAAGGACGTACACAAATCTGTTATCACTTGTAACTACTCCTCGCCAGATTCAAAGTCATCAAGTGAACACACCTTTTGAAAAAATGTCTTCGACTTCACCCAACCACGACTCCTCTTTATAACCTGCTGCTTTTTGCCTTCTTAATTTTACTATGCATTGGGTGTTCTGTGTTTGTGTTGGCTCTGAGGTAGGCACGTACTCGGAAAATGTGTATTTTGTCCCCCATGGATGGAGAATGAAGAAGGTAACGCATCCCTCTGCATGTTGTATCTCTTGTGCATCAAATTATAATACGTATAGCTTCACTGTATCCTCTTCATCCTTTCCATCTGCTTATGGCAGAGAGTCAGTATCATCATTGCATATTCAAAAACAGAAAGGACCAGGCCCTGGTATAAAGGTGACAGACAACGCTACTAACAGTTTGCCGCCATAACAAGCATAGCAGAGAGACCACGCTTGGCCTTTGTCATCACCTATGTACTCAGTATAAGGAAGGCTTCGATCCAAACCTATCCCAGGTTATTTCATTGCCTGCGTTCTATACGCTGTCTCTGAGCACAGATTTACAGTTGGTATTGGAGTGTTGACATTATGATTATTAATAGAGAACCTTATCACTGTTGCCTTCGTTGGGTTGGCTATCGTACCCGGTTCAAGACACGACGTCCTTATGAGATTGAGTTCTGTTTGTAGTTCCACAGCAACCCGTTTTCTGTCACTGCCCCGACGATACATTAACACATCGTCGGCACACTACAATGTCAGCTCCCGTCCTATAATCTGCTCACCTGTGATTCTCACACAATGAAGGCGTTGATCAGCAACGGAGATAATGGTTGGTTAGAAGTACCACTGCCACATCCATAAACTACTTTCCGTTAGGTACGGCTGTAGCGACCCAGTTAAAGAGGAAATGACTTATCTTGTGTTCAAGAAGCTGAACCATTCAGAAATCTAACACTACTGTGGTACAGGTACAGTACTGAGAAAAACCAATAGCCACTAAAGTCGGATTGGTCGAGAAGGTTAACGCCCTGATTAAAGCTATCAAATAGCTTACTATAATTGCTAGTGCATTTATCTCTCCTCCGGTGGTGTTTCCACCTTGTCGTGGTGGGGGAGCTTGAGTTTCTCATTGAACCTGAGAGCTATGCCAGCGGTAGCGTAGCTACCAGCAGGGCCTCCCAAGCCGAACAGGTCAAAGGGTAGAGAAGAGACAAAGAGAAAAACCCTGGTCCTCCAGGTTGGGCGTTGAAGTGTGGGGTTAACATCCCCACCTTTGTAAAAACCATTCTGTTACGAAAAAGATACATGAGCCTCGAATTAGGACTGACTTATTTGGACATCGACCTGGAAATGTTGAAGGACTTTTGAGATTTGGAACATGGAATGTACGGACACTATATCGAGCTGGAGCGGCCGAAGAATTAACCCGGAAGCTGGTTGAGTATAAAATGGATATAACAGCAATTCAAGAAATAATGGAATGATTATAATATATGGAGGCTTAATGTCCAACACAGCTTCATTTAACTTCCCACCCCACCCCTCCCACCCCTAGCTTACAGTCCACCATCTGGGTACGTGCAGATCCTTTGTATGACATCACAGTCAACTCTCTTGGCGGATTTACGTTCGGTGTTTTGCCATCATTTTCTGAACGACCGCCACTCATGCCTCTCTGTGTGTACTAACACTATATAGGTTTCCACAGCGGTGTTTCGAGCGCTTAACGATAATTGCTAATTGTCATCTGCGTCCGTAACATCTTTGCCGGTCTCTAATTTCACTTTTCCGCACACATGGGCGCGTCTCCACCTCACTCCATTCCCGCTTGACCTTTGACCCGTGTACCATACATCCGGTCTATTGATCCACTGGCGCCCTACGTGTGTCAGACCTTCCAAGCTAGGACACAGTATTCAGATGAGTACATTTAATTTTAATTAGTTTAATAGTTTAATATTGTCATAGTGTGTTTCATGTAGTTTTGTGTTGGTTTGTATTTGTTTGTCCTGTGCTGACGAAGGCTTTGGCCGCAACGTCCAATTTGTCTCTTGTAGTCGTGTTTTAGTAAAGCTCACAATCTACTTCTCGTTTATTTGGGTGATTCATTCATTGCCTAATATATGGAGGAAACACCCAAAATAAACATGAATTAGGAACAGGATTTGTCATCAATAAAGAGTTATGGGGGAACGTTCTAAACTTTAAAGCTGTTAATGATAGGATTAGTAAATTACGAATAAAAGGTAAATGGAAAAATATAACGATGATTAATGTACATGCACCTACTGAAGAGAAAGAAGATGATATTAAAGAAGATTTTATAATGATCTTGGAGATGTCATAGAAGAAACCCCCAAACAGGACATCCTGATTGTGATGGAGACTTCAACGCAAAAATAGGTAGAGAGCAAACTCCTGAAAAAGTGGCCGGTATGGAAAGCCTACATACGACTTCAAATGATAATGGATGGAGAGTCATCAACCTAGCAGAAGCCAAAGGACTGCAGATTAGCAGTACCAGAATACAAAGACAGGATATACACAAACAAACTTGGAAATCATGTGACAAGAGAACCTATAATCAAATAGATCACATTTTAATTAAAAACAAAAATGCATCAAACATACAACACGTTAGAAGCTATAGAGGAGCTGAGTGCCACAGCGATCACTTCCTCGTTGGGGTAAAATTTAAAAAAAAACTTAAGAAAGCTTTCTATGCTAAACTACTAAGGTTACACCCAACATATAACAGAGAAAAACTACAAGAAATTACAGTCAAAGAGAAATTTGTAGATGAAATAAAATGTAACCTTGAAATTCTACAAAACCCGTTGGAGGAAAGCGTTGACCAAACTTGGTTGAACATCAAGAATACAATTCAATCTACCGCAGAAGAATGTCTCGGTGTGTTAACCACGCACAGAAAGAATAGATGGTTCAATCCAAAATGTGAAGAAGCAGTCATTAGGAAAAACGAATGCCAGACAGCTATGGCTAAATGACATCAACAACATCCTAAAGGAAGAGCAATATAGAAATGAATGTAAAGAGGCTACAAAAATCGCTCGACAGCAGAAGCGAGAATATATGATTAATATAATCAAAGATATGGAAACTAATCACCAGAAAAACGAATCCAGAAATGTTTATAAAGAACTGAAGTCAATGGAACAAGGGCACCAACACAACACATATGGTTTAAAAGACAAAAATGAGAATATGATAAATACCAGTGAGGAAATGTGCAACACATGGACAGAATACTTTGTTGAATTACTAAATTGTGAAGCTCCAAGTAGCACTTTCCCACAGGAAGAGGTTCTAACGTGTGAACAACAAATTGAAGAACCTGCATTTGAAGAAATCCTATATGTAATAACACGACTTAAAAACAATAAGGCAACTGGGGCTGATGGAACTGCTGCTGAATTGATAAAGTCGGGTAGCTATGCATTACATCCAAAGCTATACGAATTAATAATAAAAATCTTGAGGACTGAAGAATTAAACCATGACTGGAAAGAGTCATTATTGATACTTATCTTTAAGAAAGGAGACAAGTTCCAGTGTGGAAATTATAGAGGAATATCACTACTGTCCATAAGCTATAAGATACTATCCGCAGTATTACTAAATAGACTAAAACCATATTCAGAATACATATTAGGTGACTACCAGGCGGGTTTTAGACAAAACAGATCAACAATAGATCAGATATTTATCTTACGACAAATAGCCGAGAAAATTTGATAATATAAAAGCGATCTCCATAACATTTTTGTGGAATTTAAAAAGGATTGTGATAGTGTCCATTGGAATAGTCTATGGAATGCTATGCGGGAATTTGGAATACCAAGGAAGTTAATCAACATGACCAGACTATGCATGGAAGATACTTATAATATTGTAACATATAAAGGCAGGAAATCAGACCCTTTCCAAATAACATATGGCTTGAAACAGGGTGATGCACTATTGCCGCTACACTTCAATCTGGCTCGAAACAGGGTGATGCACTATTGCCGCTACTCTTCAATCTGGCTCTAGAGAAAGTTGTTAGGAGGGTAAAGGAGGAATGTGGCATTGGAGGAACATCCCAGCTGCTTGGTTATGCAGATGATATAGATAATATAGGGGAAAATGAACAAAAGACTGTGGAAATATTGACTCGCTTAAAGCAAAAACCCAACAGATGGGGCTGGTTATCAACCAAGATAAGACAGAATATATGGTAATTTCAAGAGAAGGAATGGCTAAAATCTCTGGCCATATACAAATAGATAATATGACCATTAAAAGAACGGAAACATACAAATACCTGGGTACAATCTTCAACTGTTCCAACATCATAAGGGAAGAAATACAAACTAGAATCAATTCTGGAAATAAGATATACTATGCACTACAACATCTACTAAAATCAAAGGCGCTGTCTCGTAACACCAAGATCACAATATACAAAACACTGATGAGACCAGTTGTGCTGTATGGTTCTGAAACCTGGAGTACAACGAAAGGAGACGAAGCCTTGCTACAAACTTATGAGAACAAAGATTTAATACGCATCTTTGGACCCATTAGGGATACACACAGTGGAAAAGTGGTGGAACTTTTCGCTGGCTGCTGAGGATAGGGACGGAGCGCTTATGGGAATGAACCGAATGCTATGATGTCAATTCCTAAATCAATCAATCAATCAATCAAAGTGAAGAATGGAAAAGAAGAAGTAACAAAGACATTTATGATCTGTTTAAGTCCCCGCTAATCACTGGTATCATGAAAGCTAATAGACTACAATGGCTGGGGCATATAGAAAGAATTGAAGATGATAGGGAAACAAAACTCGCTTACACTCAGGAAATAAATGACCGTAGACCCCGAGGTAGACCAAGAAGACGGTGGAGAGATAACATATATATATATATATATATATATATATATATATATATATATATATATATATATATATATATATATATATATATATATATATATATATATATATATACAGACCTACAAGCACTTGGAATCAACGACTGGTAAGAGAAGGTCCATCAGAGAGACGAATGGCAGAAGGCTTGTATCTGCAGCAAAGAACCTCAATGGCTCGGAACGCTGAAGAAGAAGATTGCATTTATCTAGACCTGTACAAGGGGTCCTTTATTTTGTTTTGCCACTATACGAGTAAACTAGACATCCAATCCATCTGCATAACGATTTTTTTTATTGTCGTTTCATGTTGGTTAACTTGCTTACCACTCAAGTCGTGAAACGTACGATTTATGTACGTAAAGCTAAAAAAAAGACTGTTAGATTTACACAAGAGACAACATTGCAGTTATAGACATATTTCAGGTTAACGAAAGAAGACAAAAATTACAAAAAGGAACAGTACGACGTACTACTAACCCGGTCCGCCCAGCCGTAGAATAATTATACACCTACTATATTAAATGCCTTCTTTTGATCGACAAATGCTAATATACATTGCATACTTGTGACATATTTAGTTCGTCCTTCACCGATTTCCTGAAACTGGAAGAACAGTGTACTAAGTAGACGCTCCTTATATGGATATGGGTATGAATCCTAAAGTGAGCCTGACCATTGGTTGGCTCAAGTTCCGGCCAAGGCTTGCTGGAACCAGTCCGAAACTTAGTTGTCACTTGCCCAGAATATATCAGCCTGAACAAGTCCCTCTACTAGCCCAGGGGAGGATTTTACCTTACATTGTCTAATTTCGCTCTCTGTACCTCAAGTGGGTTAGCAGCTTTCTCAGTAACCCCGAATACTCTCGTGGTTGACGTGAGCGCACGAGAATTTGAAGCGGTTCGAGTTGCGCCAGTGACTTATGAGAGTACGGAGCCGGTCGCTGAGAAAGCAAAGTCAAACTACTGAGCGTAATCATGCCAAGAAATCAACAGTCAGCTGAAAGATGCTGATGTTGACAGCGATGTCCTGTAAAGGATATGCAAAAACATTTTAGTACCTCAAGTAAGGCTTATAAACATATTATAAATGCTATTACTGTTCTTCTAGATGAAAGGGAGTGCATATATCAGTGTTTTTGTGTGTGAATAGTGAGGTTGTGAAATCAGATCTTCATTTAGAGAGACCCTGATTTATTCACTTTCTGCAGACATGACCTGCCTGTCCTGCTGAAGTTTTACCATGCTTATGTTTATCCGCTATGTGTCGTTACTAAATGCCTGTGAATGTAATCTCACTCTCAATGCATATTTGCATCTTTCCTATGTGCTGTAAGACCTATGTGCTGTACCTATGGATGCACATCATTGGTTATTCTTATACTCTAACTGTGGAAAATTCTTGTGATTCTGTGTTTTACACCTCCTGTGCTCAGAATGTGTGATTGATCATGTAATATTTTTTATGAAGATGTGGATAGTATTTAAGTGATTGTTATGTCCTGTTTATGAGCTGTAATCTCATAAGAGAGGAAAGATAAATGTGCCATATACCCAGATGACTTGCAAAATGCGCCCACTACCCCACCATTGCACAATAATGGTTGGTGACGTGGTGAATATTTTATGTTCAGTGGCTTGCTAACAATAGTCTTAAGGATTTGCCAGAGCGCAATTCATTCCTGAAATTGGTGCTCTTGATATGCTTGCAACTGTGGGTTGGTTTTCAAACAGCGGTCGACAACCACCCACTTCTAAGAGTTGGGCTGGGAAAAGACAAAAAGGGGTTCTTGTGTTCGAACATTTGCTGATGTGTGATGGATATGTATTGGATGGATCCTGCCTTAATTCATGAATGATTATATGTTTATTTCTTCATGTAAATTGTTTCATATGTATAAGTTGTCTATTAATGATCACCATAACTGCTGGTGAAGGTGTTCGAACTATTCTCCGGTGGGAGCAAGGAGATGAAAAAGGACGCTGGTGAACCAGGTCTGACATGAGGAGAATAGAGACCAACTTGGCATTACGGGCGTGGAATTATTGGTTGTCATGCTGACCGTATATCAACATGCCTTTATCTCAACACACCGTTTGTCTTATCGTGGGATGCGTCTGTCTCAACAGGATGCCCTTATCTCAACCTAATGCCTCTATCACAACATGTCTATATTACACCAGCATTTTGTCACCACAGGACAACTTGGTTCTAATTCAGATGACTTTATTGTCTGATAAATACTTGATGGCTCAACCCCAAAGAGATAAAGGATCCTCAGTTCCTCTTTCTCAATGTGATCCTGTCCGTTAAAATTAATTTAGCTGTTACTGGCTCAATGATTTGAGATAATTAAATAGAGTTTTTGAGACCCAAGGAATACTTCCCGGAAAACAATGAAATTTTTACTGAGTATCCCAAATGTTCTTAGGGGTGGTTCCTTGCCTCTCCTCTACCAACTAAATAATTAATCTAGGGTAATTGCTTACAACAATTTTACTATGACAAGAGAACTCTCAAAAGAGAAAATAACCTGTAATTTTCATCATTTATTATATATATAAATGGAACTATTGATTATACATGTAATACAATACAACAATCAATGCAGTACAATTACAAGATTATTTACATAGTTATCGCTAATTATCTATCTCCTGGCTGTGCCACTGTATCATACATTGTCCTCAGTGCTGCAACCAGTTTTACTTATGATTATCGGGCCTCTTCTGCTGGCCTAATTCTAATCTGTGGAAAGAAATTGGGTACACCCTCATTGGTTTCCCATCCAGTTCTTGGATCTCGGTAGCATTTAGTCAGTGTAGACTATATTCTTGAGTGTTCTTTATTTTTTCCCCGGCCTGATTTATTAGGACTCACTGTTTTTCCTCCACCCTATACCTAGACAAAAGGATATGTAATACCTGTCCTGGACAGGTGGTGAAAATTGGCAGGAAGTTGCTGTGGAATAGTATTTGGCCTCACTATCTCAGCTGCATCACTCAGTTAAGTGGCTACTGTATTCAGTCAAGCTGCTACTACTACTTTCACAAAGTGCTGCATTCACAAAGTCAGGTCTGGATAATTACCACTACCTGAAATTTTAGCATCCATCATAAATCTAAAATTATCAGCAATATGAACATCAGAACTGAAATGTTCTATATGTTTCTCAAGAACATCACAAAGAAAATATCTAAAAGAATTATGATCCTAGGAAAATAAACAGCGGAAGGTAAAGAGTCTTGGTGCTCTTAAATAGTTATCCACAACATAATTGGCTGCTCTCCATTCCATCTTCCATTATATGGTGTTCAAGTTTTAGACTATCAGATGTGCAGTTTCATCTTCACCTATGCCTGTCCTCAGGTCTACCGGTTAAGTCATACCTTGATTGATTTGGAATTGACAACTATGTTTCCCATCCCATTCTGTACCTACTTTATTCTCTCCATTTTTTGCTATTCAGGAAAAAGGGTCTCGTGCATTAAGGGCTTTTATAAATCAGTCCCCACTGTAATGAGTGTTTGTTTATAAGCAATATAAGTACATTATGGCATCCATTCTTGTATAGTATTCAGGTGAATCCATCTTTAGTCCAAAGTTTTACGGAGAGTATATTCCCCCCGCTTCACCGTCTCTATGCTAAGATTGTACTTCAGCTATCCGCATCATCATGCTTATTATAATCATTCTCATCATCATCATGATTGCATTATTATCATTACCATCATCATCATGCTCCTTATAATGATTAACATTATTATCATAATCATTATAGCATCATCATCATCCTTGTAGTACGTTATTACCATTACACTAGACCATATATGTTAACAGGAGTGACATGAACTACAAAGAGGGATTTTTCTTAAATACAAACGCATATGCTGGTAGTATGCGCAATGTATATTGGTTGTGTCGTGCTTAGCGCACAAAACCAGATGATTGAAGCCTGAATGATATTTTATACAAAGTGTTGTTATGCGCCGGAGTGTACTAAATTAGTATTTAGTTTATGGGTTACGCCGAACCAGTTCTCCTGTGATAGTCATGGCATTACACATCAAAGTTGCCGGCTATCCTGAGATTGACTGTTGGCCTATACTCCCTCTTTCTCAGCCTGTAACTTCACTCACTCACTCAAACTCCTCATGCATCAGTCAACATATCCATCTGTGCATGTGGGGTCAATTCACTCATCTCAGACATCATGCATATGTATGGGTGATCATATAGGCATCATTCATCACACATCCTTCATACTGGCATGTTTTGTTTTGCATATCCTTTACAGGACATCGCTGTCAACAGCAGCATCTTTCAGCTAGTTTGTTGATTTCTTGGCATGATTACGCTCAGTAGTTTGCCATTGCTTTCTGAGCGGCCGGCTCAGTTATCCCGCAAGTCACCAGCGGGGGACGAACCGTTCCCCGTTCTCATACTGGCATGTAAGGTGGGTAATTATACGTATGTGGTTTCCAAATGATAAGTTAAATGTTTACCATCATTGATATCACAATGAAATATCTTCTTGCACATTCACTCATCAGACACATCATATCTGTAGGAATGACAATTATACCTGTGTAGGTGCTTTACAGAGAATACATTCACATCTGTTTAACAATAATGAAACATACATGACACAAGCATGCTCTTCAATGACATAGACATGTGATCATTAGGCACACTTATGAAATTCACCCGGGATTTAGCAATATGAAATCCATGAGTCACCACATGCTCTCATCAAATACATACAATTTATGTGATATACTCCAATTCACATTCAGGCTTTATGAATTATAATAATTATTGCATGGTGGTTGATTACGCACTATTATGTGGCACAAATATTATTTTTCCCCATGGTTGACAACCATGTCTATATATTTGCCTTCCCACATGTGTGCTTTACCATCACACAAATTATAATACCTATAGTACTCTTTTTGGTTCCCATTTGTTCAGGACATATAATAAAACTGCTTGTTTGCCTATGTGCTTATGTAAAAAAAAAAATCTATTGACTATGCACATTACACTAATTTCTCTATCAGTGTTGGCACATTTAAATGAGTTTCCTCTGACCAGTGTGGGCACATGCAACATATGTACTTACCACTGTACTAAGAATTCTGAGTTTCCTTAAGTTACTGTAATTCAGGTTGATGATTAAGAAACAAAGTTTACAACATGTGTCTAATGTTTATACATTAAATATTGAGCACAACCCACTACTGGCAACGTTGATCGCATTCTGGTATGAACCTAAGGCCTATCCACGTCAATATGGAAGCACTATACTCGATAGGCCTTAGGTTCATACCAGAATGCGATCAACGTTGCCAGTAGTGGGTTGTGCTCAATATTTAAATTTCAAATCCCGAAACAACCACATAATCAGTTTATACATTAACTAAGTTGTTTAGCTGGGAGAAAATAAACCCCTGTAGTGTTCTCCTTATGTACAGTTTATCTTATGACTATAATAACTGAATATAATATATACTTTCTACTAGATTAAATTCTTAAGAACTCACGATTCTAAATCATTGTAGATGGATGTCAGAGCCTAGCTACGCAGCAACATCGTTTACGGCACCCGGCGGACAAGAGTTGTCGGCTGGCGAGATGGTACCTT
>JACEFZ010010016.1:0-64172 GCA_014155875.1 Cepaea nemoralis | reverse complement strand
ACAATGACCGTTGACTTCGGCCGTCACATGCTTCCCCCTTCTTACCAGATTTTTACAAATAGTACATGCCCGACAAAAAATTTTTTATACCCAAACAGAATTTAGGCCAGTAGAAAGGGACAAATTTCGGGCCCTCTGGTTTTGTCATAGGCCAAATGCCCCGCAAACGGTGACTCATGTGCGATTTTCAGCACGTTTGTCGGTATTTTACAGGAAACCCGTTTGCTGAATTTCATGGTTATTATTTGGGGAAATAACGCATGAGAATTCCGTTGTTATTCTAAAATACCAAGATGCTTTTTGGTCACTTTCGCTCGCTCACCTAACAATTTAAAATAAGGTGCGATATTTTTGGTCGGGGGCTTGTGCCTCGATAATTCTTGTCGAGTATTATTGTTATTAGCACCGAAAGGGTTTTTACGCTGTAACATTTCGTTCTGCAGGTCAGTGAAATTGGGTTTTTGCGTTTCTGCCCTTTGGTACAGCGTTAGCCGGGTTTTCTTTTTTCCTTCCAGGCTAATATATCAGGGTTAGTACATTTCTTTAATGAGTCTAGACATCCAAAAATAAGATCCGTGAAAGGGGCCCTTTGCGGGATTGCGCACGTAAATGTGCCGGTAAGGAAGGGGGTATTTTATGCGCTTTTGCCAGGGGGTTTTCTCTTTGTTCCGGAAAAAGTACGGCTTTTTGACAAATTCACCCCGTGTAATCTTCTGGTTTCACCAGTTCTTTTCTAAAGGCCAAGTAAAGTGCTGCCGCTGTCCAGTAAACAATGGCAGGGTTTTGGGTTTATTTACCATGCTCGTAGAACTTAAATTTTACCTCGGGGCATTAGCTGCGCTAGTATCTTCGAGGGAAAATATGGAAAAAACGTGCCCACTTTTTAAATTTTTCCCATCCGCATGAAACCTGTTACATGTATCACATTTATTGAAATCAATATATCAGTAAACTCTGCAACACTTTCACACACATTCTCGGGGTAGCACATTCTCCAGTTCAGAGTCTATCACACTATCACCCGTCTGATGACTTTAATCGATGAGCATAGCATTTTTTTGCCTTCATCCTTTGTCTGCCGGACACTTTGCGAATAGTGTCCATAGCTCGAAAAAAATAACATTTGATAGCACGTTTGAACTTTTTTTCTTCTATTCTCTTGCTTCTTTATGACTGTTTCTAATTAGATGGATATGGGGGGGTTTTTATCGCACATAGAATAACGGGGTGATGTAAATTGCAATATCCACAACGGGGAGGTTTTTGATAGGGTTTTTTCTTTCCTACGATACTCTTTTTTTGCCTATAGGTCTATTAGGTTTTGTTTTTTTTCAAAAAGGGCCCTGATCTCAGTCTCATGGATGTTGGTTGTAAAAGATATCACGATTTGCAGAAAGTAAGCAGACCCACGTTTTTTTTAGCTCTTGAATGGATTCTATGTCTGCCTTTTTTGGAGGAACTTTGCAAACGGGGTCGGGACAGTGGATATTACCTTGTCCATTACCATTAGATCTTGCAGTTTATCGAAGTTTTTTCCCACTTTTGCCGCCTTAGTCCATTTATTAAATGTACTCTGCACGTTAGAGACGTAATCTAAGGTGGTTTCACTAGGTTTGGGTCTTAACTGTGAGTATTGAATCTGATAACCTGGAGCGTCAAGTAAGAAGTGTTGCATGATTCTATCGTGGATGTATTGATAGTCACTCCTGAGTTCTGTATGTATTGATTCTATCACTTTTAATGGCTCACCACTGAGATTTCTCATGTAGATCATTGCCCAATCGTTCAAAGGTATTTTATGAGTCTTAAGTTGAAACTCTATATTCTCCGTCCATGCAGATATGGAATCGCCTACGCTGTATGGCTTGATAAGGCCTTTATATTTGGAGAATTTATTTTGCTCCTCTTGGCTCTTTTGTTTACTAGAGGCTATTTGCAAGTTTGAATCTATCTCTAACTCTTTCATCTTTACTTTAGTGGCTTCCTCTACTTCTTTCAACTGTTTTTGATGCTGTCTTTCTAATGCTCTTTCATCTCTATCCAGAGCGGCTTTTCTTTCTGCTTCTTCCTTCTGTCGAGCTAATTCTTCTTTGTATCTTTGATCAACCCATTTTTCTAATTCCTGTCCAGTATGGCCTAGTGCCTTGCCTGCCTGGATGCAGTCATTTAACGATGCCATTTTATGATTTTATGTTATTTTACAATAATAATATTTCAGTCTCACACAATAGTTGTACAATTATATGTTAGTTCATTTACATTGTCACTGAAAATAAAGATGCATCGTTAAAATGGTCAGTATCAAAATTATTCGAAAATATACTCATCTAATCGGTTGGAAAAACTTGGCACTTGGGATGTTCCACCGTTGACTTCCGTACACAAAATGATTGACTTGATTGGAGAACTGACACTTCTGTTTAGTAGAGCATCATTACTTAAGAAAATATGTATATACTACAAATACATGTTCATTTTTCATGTGGCTGATCAATAACAAATGTGATTTGGATAATGATAATGATGTTAATGAATGAATGGTATGATAGTATCAATGATTGTCATGATTTGTAAGATGAAACGTCGTATGAGTGTCACTGTCGTCTTGTCTTCACTTTCCTTCTGGCTGGTATACTACGCTCTATAGATTCCGTTTAGTAGCTAATATACTCTTAAATGTGATGAATGTTGACATTGATGGCTGTATCACACAAAATGAACGGTACGATGGTGTGCTTGGTGACTTTGCAACATATTAGTACATATATTCATTTAACCAAATTCATCAACATTTGCTATCACTTTTCACAGAATTACACAATTTCTAAATTATTTTCTTTTAATTGTGGCTCAAACTCCACAAATGTTACTTTTTAAAGTATTTTGGTGTTCATTTTCGAAAAAAAATTCTATTTCAAACATTCTATAATAAATAATTCACGTTTGGATAATTTTAACACCACAAAATAATTTTAGAGTCTTTAGACGTTGGTTCAGAAACTTCTGACACCAAATGGGTCCTGCCTGTCAGCAACCTACTTGCGACAGGTAATTCAGGACTCCCTACTTTTGCACGACACGAATCAATAACTCGTGTGGTTTACAAAAGGATACATTTTTATTTAGAGTTATTTACACACAAGCTCTGCGAGCGGAATACTTCATGGATAATTAACAACATGGTATGTTTCACACTCCCATGTGTTGCCGGGGCCCATAAGGGAAGCAAAGAATAGCAACACTGTAGCCTACCACGCATGTCGTAAGAGGCGACTAAGGAGGCTTGATGGTTCCGTCGCCCTGCTACTGAGTGAGTGCGTGGCGCGACACTGTGAGCTGTGGGTTTCGTGTAAAATGCTTTTGAATCTGACCGAGGTTTTTTGGAAGGTGACTGCATGTTCGAAGCGATGGCAGATGGCTATGTCCCAGAGTTAACCGGTTTTTGCCTTATGCAGAAATTCGTGGCTGCTGGGCTTCTGGTTGACTGCCACTGCCATCGACGATGAACTGTATTTCGTGGACTGTGTGGGTGAACATCTAGGAAACATCCAGATGGGAAAATGGCTGCCGATTCCATCAGAGATGAACTGGGTGTTTCGTGGGGGACTATTGTGCTGACATTCTGGCGGCGGCATTATGCACAGTGTATCTGTGCGGGCTGTTGTTTGTCGAGACTCCTGTCTTTTCCACTTTTCACATTGGGCAGTGGGGAGTGTTTTGTGTGATATTCACTGGCACAGGAACGGAGCATAATGGGGATAACCCATTGCTGTGAAGTTGGAACTGCGACTAACTAACTAACTAACTAACTAACTAAAATGTTTCACAGATGCATTTAAGAGGTGAACACAATGATACTATTAACTAATTGGAATCTAAAGCCTAGCTAACACTATTGCTGATAAACTATATAAGGTTCCTAGCGAACACGTCTGCTCTCTATCAGTCCTTGTCCCAGTCTGAGGCACGCTGGTAGTTGCGCGTTGAACCACGGACATTCAGTCCTTCGTGCGCTGGCGAGTTTGCTTGCATAGAGTCCCAGCACGCTTGGTTAGTTAACTCAAGTAACTGGTATTCTCCAGTTACTTGTCGAGAGGCGAGTTCCCTATACTCTTGGGAAACCCTCGCTCATCAGCACTCAATGACCTCTTAGTTGACACGAGTGTGTCCTGTTGTCAAGCTAAATATAGTGCCTGTGTCTCTCCTGTCTGGTGTTCTCTGTATAGCTCCGTCTTAACTCTATATAAGCTCCTGTGTGGATCTTTGACACTGCCAAAAGCTTGTTAAAAAAGGGAAACACCCGCAAGCAGAACTGCAAATCACTGATTTGGCAAGTAGACCGTTTGAAAAGATCTCGGTCGATATATTTGGTCCTCTTAACCACGCAACATCGAGAGGAAACAAATATATTGTAACAATAATTGATTTATGTAGTCGGTTACCAGAAGCCATTCCGATGAAGAACATAACTTCCAAAGACATCATGGAAGTATTCTTCCATATTTTTGCAAGGGTAGGATTCCCTGATACCATCCTTTCAGATCGGGGTAGTCAGTTTATTGCCGCAGCTACACAAGCCTTTACTAAGATGTTGGAGGTGAAGCAATGTTTTAACAGCCCGTACCACCCACACTCCACGGGTATCATAGAAAAGATTAACGGCGATCTTAAACATATGCTCTCAAAAGTAACCCAAGAACATCCCAAAGATTGGGACACGTATCTACCTGCTATTTTATTTGCATATAGGGAAGTGGAACCCCAAGTAACCACAGAGTGGCAAGATGGTCTCTTCTTCTGCAGGATTATAGCTTCGAAATCAGACATATAAGAGGCTCACATAACTCACTGGCCGATCTTCTATCGAGATGTCCATACGACTCACCCAATAGCCAGGTAACACCCGAGCACATTGCAGATGGTGTATAAACTGCAAATTAAATGGTGCTCAACACCACAGCCAATTGTGACTTCATGTCAGTTACGCTGTGAAGAACGGTGTGATAGGGAAGATTTTATCTCCCATTGTAAATAAATTTTGTACATACTATTAGTATTATGTGAATGAATGTGTTGTATAATTGTGAGAGATGTGAAAGAATGTCATTACTATTGTAAATATGTAATATTATAAGAAATAGACACCACAAGTGTCACAGGACAGTACTACAGGACCCAAAGACTTAACGGGCTTGAACAGCGTCAAGTAATCCTGAGTACATCTACAAAGATGGTCCACGACGTTTTAACAAATACGAATGATGACCATGACAACCTAATCCGAGAATAAGACAGAAGAAACTATCCAACAGCTGGTTGCTCCGTATATTTAAAGTCCATCTAGAACGGAGGACATTGATGTGAATGCGTGAGAGTGAATGCGTGAGAGTGAATGAGTGAGCGCGAGAGTGAATGAGTGAGCGTGAGAGTGAATGAGTGAGCGCGAGAGTAAATGAGTGAGCGCGAGAGTGAATGAGTGAGAGAGAGAGAGAGAGAGAGAGAGAGAGAGAGAGAGAGAGTGTGTGTGTGTGTGTGTGTGTGTGTGTGTGTGTGTCACTATTTTTACGTCACATACTTTATATGTACACATTTTTCTCCATGTTTAACATTTTTATGAGTCTGCTCATGACAAGTGTCAGTGTATGTGTGTTAGTAAAGTGTGAGAGTTTGTTCATACTAGTTTCAATGCTAACGTGAGGCATTTTGTGTGTCTAGATGTGAGGAGGTGTGAGTGTTTGTGGAGGATGTGTGTGAGTGTGGGGATATGTGTGGGTGGGGGTATGCGTTTGGATGGGTTGGGGTGTGTGGGTTTTGGTGGGTAGTGATATTTATGGGTGTTGGTGGGATGTGTGGATGGATGTGTGGGGGTGAAAGTAGGGGTGTGGGAATGGGTTTGGGGATGTGTATATGGGTGGAGGATATGTGTATGGGACAGATGCGGGGGATGTGTGTTTATGTGGGCGGAGATGTGTGGATGGTTTGAGGAAGTATGTGTGGTGGCGGGATTGTATTGGGTGGATTGGGGATGCAAGGGCGGGTGGGGAGAAGTGTATGGTGTGTGGGTGTGAGATATGTGTGCGGTGTGTTGGTGCGGGATGTGTGAGTGGTGGGTATGTTTGTGGTGGTATGGGTGAGGATATGTGTGTGGGTGGAGGATAGTGGGTGGTGTGGGGGATGTGTGTGATGGGTGCGGGGAATGTGTGTATGTGTGGGGTCTATGTGGGGGTGAGTAGGGGATGTGTGGTGGTTGGGGGAAGTATGTGGGGGTGTGTGGGTGGGAGATGTGTGCGTGGATGGGGAATGAGTGGGTGAGGGTGTGTGAGTGGCTTAGGGATGTGTAGGTGGGTGAGGGAGTTGTATGTGTTGGGGTGGGATGTGTGAGTGGGTGGAGGGTGTGTGTGGGTAGTGGTACTGTGATCGAGAGATTGGTTGGGGGTGGGGGTGTGGGTGCGTAGTGGAGGATGTTTGCGTGAGTGAGTGTGTGTTGGTAGACGGGTAGGGAATGTGTGTGTGGGTGGGGAGAGGTGTGTGGTGTGTTGGTTGGGGATATTGTGTGGGTGAGGTATGTGTGTGTTTTGTGGTGTGTGAGTGGGGGTATGTGGGGTGGATGAGTAAGGGTATATGTGTGGGTGTGGGTGGGAATATTGTGTGGTATCTGGGAGGGGGATATGTGTGTGGTGTGTAAGTGGGGATGTGTTGGTGAGGGATATATGTGTGTGTGTGTTGCGTGGGTTGGGAATATTGCGTGGTAGGGGGTGTATGTGATGTGTGAGTGGGGGTTTGTGTGGTGGGGGATTGGGTTAAGGCATGTGTGGGTGGTTGGAAGTTGTATGTGTGGGTGGTGGGGTGTGTGTGAGTGGTTTGGGGATGTATGGGTGGTTAGGGAGATGTGTGTGTGTGGGGGGGGGGGGTAGGGACATGTCAGTTGGTGGGGATGTGTGTGTATGGTTTGGGGATGTGGATGTGCGATGTGTGGGTTGGTGGGGGATTGTGTGCGTGGGTGGGGAATATGTGGTCGATGGAGATGTGGCTGGGGGATGGGTGGTTTGAGGTGTGGGTGGGGAGAGGATGTGTGGGTTAGGATGTGGATGGGCGTGGGATGTGTGGGTTAGTGGGGGAATGTTTGTGGGTGGCGAGTGTGTTTTGGTTGGGGAATCAGGTGAGGGCAGTGTGTGTGGGTGGGGGATGTGCGCTAGGGGGATGTGTCGGTTGGTGGGGTATGTATGTGTCCCTGGTGTGCGTGTGTGTGGGTACGTGGGGGTGTGTGTGTGGGTGGGGTGATGTATGGATAAGTGGGAGATGGGCCTCATAACTTGGTAATAAGCCTTGTTTATGTTTACAACATTCATTTCACAACGTTTATCTTTCTTCCTATGTAAATGTATAATGCTCTTGATGAATGAAAGACGAGTGATTGGAAGGGCTGAATGTAAGACGGGCCTGCGCGCCCAATTTGTGACCCTAATAAAGTTGATTTGATTTGATTTGATTTGAAAATGAGATTCCTGGGAGTCTTGTTCTGGTGAATCAGTTAAACTTCTATTGCTGTGGTGCAGACAGTTATCACGTTTGTGTTGTTTGTCCATCAAGAATGATGATGACCATTCATTTGATCTAGTGGGGTTGAAAGTTTGGAGCCGTAAGTTCTAAGATGGCTGAAAAGGCCTATTTTGGCTCTAAATGTTCTTTGACAATGTGGGCAAAGAATGTTTGACGTTCCAGGAGGAGGATTCCCTGCAGTGGCTGTTCTGTTCAGCCTTTTCTTCACAGCTCTTGCAGTCCTGGTTGCTTCACAAGTGACTTCACCCTTATGTAATGATGTACGCTGTCATGAAATGCAGCCTTTACTTCCCAGAACAATTTTCGGTTGACTTTTGATGGGCCATGTAGAGAATCAACAGACGAACAAAACTGTTTTCTCTATATTGAAGGCTATACCATCTTGACGTAAGCTTGCAAAGCCTGCAAGTAAACAAACAGGAATGGCGTTCTATCTGAGAAGTGTAATTTGACACCAGTCAAGCTACCCAGCCAGTCCAGCTTCAAGGTGTTACATGTCAAACTGATAATTACACCCACTGGAGGGCAGACTCCAGTGGACTGTGTAATTAAAACCGACCAGGCATGACACAAGCACCCCAGGTTTACCAACAGAGTTGTAAACTGGCAGCTGACCCTGAGAACCTAATTGTTCCTTTGACATGACACCTGATAAGCAGAGCTAGGAAATCGCCCAACCGCGATGGCTGACCTCCATCTGAAACAGACTAGAGGTGCAAGGTGTGAAATCACTGATAAGACTCAGACTGGCAGACTCAGGGAGGTGTGAAACAGATCTGATAAGACAATTAGAGCAAGACTGGCCACACAAAGTAAATGTTGGCTATTGAAACTGAAGCAGGAATGCTAGAGGGTGTGATAGCAAGTTTTGCAGTTAGAATTGCAATTAACGCCAGGGGGAGATAAAGAAGAATTTATGACTGGAATTCCTGGGAGATAATACTGTCTGCTGGACTCAGCATAAAATAGGCTGTTAGCTCTGGTCATGTTAGACAATGTTTGACTTCCAACCGCGATGGCTGACCTCCATCTGAAACAGACTAGAGGTGCAAGGTGTGAAATCACTGATAAGACTCAGACTGGCAGACTCAGGGGGATGTGAAACAGATCTGATAAGACAATTAGAGCAAGACTGGCCACACAAAGTAAATGTTGGCTATTGAAACTGAAGCAGGAATGCTAGAGGGTGTGATAGCAAGTTTTGCAGTTAGAATTGCAATTAACGCCAGGGGGAGATAAAAAAGAATTTATGACTGGATTTCCTGGGAGATAATACTGTCTACTGGACTCAGCATAAAATAGGCTGTTAGCTCTGGTCATGTTAGAAAATGTTTGACTTCAGAACAGGTGAGGCAGCCAGCTAAATGTTTGTAGTCATATGAATGATTCTGATGTTGCTAGATTTCACTAGGAAAGTTATTTCTTAGTAACTATCTAAGTCTTTTAGATGTTTGTACTGATTTCCAGTCTATATCTGAGCTAGGTTAACGCAACTATCATTCTCGTAGGTCACTAGAGTGTGCACTATTATTCTTCAGTTCTGTGTACAATATCATATTGCTATAAGGGTTGTTCTTACTATACAAGTTGTTCTTACTATACCTTTTGTGAGGCAGACTTTTGACTTTCATTTATCATGTTAGGTGTCTGTTAATCTATGGACCCTATTAGTTTCTCAGTCGTTGTAGATAATCATGTTACTACAACTTTTTTGCATTTTCATACTATGAATGTAGGAATACTTTCATATGCCTAATGTTTAAGTATATGTTGGATGTATGTATTTGTAACTTCATATGAAAATACGATGCTAGGACTATGCTTCGTACATATTCTTTTTGTGTATATACGTCTCATTTCGTATACATACAAACTAACTAGTGCATTATGCTATTATGTTAAAGTATCATAATATGTCTAGTTTAATTAATATGTTTATGTGTATTGGATGTTTGATATATTGATTTGTCATATGCAAACCTACCAATATGAAGTGTTATGCTATTGTGTGCGCACTTGGCACATTGCAATCTATTGGTTGCATTTGTAAGCAGAGGTGTCAATGGTACAGACATTACCCACAAGTGTTATGGGTATATGGTGCTAAACCTTTTCATTCGTATCGGTGGACGGTAATTCACGGAAGCCTGGCACAGATACTGGTCACGGCTTGTAAGCCCGGATGATCAGGCAGTATTATAATACCATTACTGACCCGGTGACCTGTTAACCAACTTTGGACGGAGCGGCTGTACGACTCAGAATGTCTGTATTAGCGACATGGACATAGGGCGGCAGAAATGTAATAATTACAGGCGTGTGAGACATTTGAAAAGCCCGCCCCAGACTAAAGACAGTAGGGAGAAGGAGGATTGTGAATGCAGTAGAGCTGGAAGATAAACTTGGCCAGACTGGTCATTTTATATGTGTGTATGTATTAATTAGGATTGTACTGATATAGAACTACATATAACACATTCTTGACTTTCTTTCAAGCTCTAACAAAGAGCGCCTATGTTTAAGATCTCAAGGACGAGTGATGACTAGGTATTGCCAGGACTGATAGGAGTCAGAATACCAGCAAGCTGTTTTTGTGTCTACTGGAGAGTGGGGATCTGGACCACAGCTCCAGATAGTTCAAGTAACATACGTTATGTAATGTTTGTCATCAATATCAATATGTATATGATTTCATCACCATCATATTGAAAACCATTAGATGTCTATGATTATAATTAGTAAATAAATGTTGTAGTATTGTAACTCATAGTTCTGTCATTATATTTTTTCTAATTGTGCATATGTGTTGTGTGTGTACATTAGTGGGGGTTCACTTAAACACCAAGGAAGGGAGCAGTCAGGGAGAAAAACCTGTACTGGGGTAGTTGTCAATTACACTTAAATTTAGACTTAAAAATCTATCCTAGCTAACTTTCTCTTTCCTATTCCTTGGCGAATATTCAGCACAGTTCATTTCAATATTGTAACGAGCCACTTGGAGCTGTATGTTGGATATTCAGGGCTTAATCTGTAGTTCAGACATATAGATTTTGTCCCTAGTCAGTTTCTGACTATTTGGGGTTGCTCGCCAGTGAATAATACTTTCATCTAGCCGACCTCTGACATACGCCATGAATTACGATCTTAAGCAGCAGTCTCCCAGGTGTCAGGATGAAATCCAAAAGCTTTAAGTGAGATTTTCAGAGTGTCTTTAAAGCGTTTCCTCTGGCCGCCATGGGAGTATTTACCGCAACACAGCTCGCCGTAAAAAAATTGTTTAGGGAGCCTGTGATCTGGTACACGAGTTAAGTGACCAGCCCAGCAAATCTGATTATTCATTAGTAGAGTGTGGATACTGGGCATGGGCGATCTTTCTAGAACTTTCAGTGTCTGAGATCCTGCCTTGCCATTTAATCTTCAGTAGCTTCCTAAGGCAGACTGTGTGGTAGTGGTTTAATTTCCTAGCATGTCGCTGATAAACAGTCCATGTTTCACAAGCATATAGCAGTGTGGATAATACAACTGCTTTATAGACTTTCAGCTTTGTTTGCAGGCTTATTCCATTTCTGTCCCATACAATCTTGTACAGTTTACCAAAGGCCCGCTGGCCTTGGAGATTCTTGCATTCACTTCATCATAAATTGTGGCAGCTTGTGACACAGTGCTGCCAAGATAGGTGAATTTGTCCACAACACGTAGTCTATGACCGTTCACCTTGATATTCGGCATGGTGTGATTATTCCCTGGAGCTGGCTGGTACATAACTACAGTCTTCTCCAAGTTGATACTGAGCCCAAAGTTGACACAGGCATATGAGAAAGCTGAAACATTATGTTGCATGTCTGCCTCTGAGTTGGCATATAGAGCGCAATCATCAGCGAACAGCAGTTCTCTGACGGTGTCGCTGTTAGTTTTGGTTGTGGCTTTCAGCCTTCTGAGATTGAACAACTTTACATCCATGTGGTAGTTGATGTCTATTCCAATGTCATTGTTCTCATGTTATCACGTTTGTGACTACTATTTGAAGTACCTAGGGTGCGTTTATTCTTCCCTCTTTTAAGTTTAGGAACGGGTCGAATGAAAACATGTAATCCCCGATCCACTACTCCTGAATCCGCAGTGGTTGGCAAAGATGCCCCTTCCTTCCTGGTTAGGTGAGCATCCATTTCTCCTACCTTATTTTCCGCTAGAATGGTTAGCTTCTCTGCATTGACTACTTCCACATGCTTTTTATTAATCTCTGCTTCTTCAGTTTTGCTACGCTCTTTTGCTTCAAATAACTCATCAATTGTTTTATTCACTGTTCCTCCGCCATGTCCCACTCTTTCATCTCGTCTCTGATGTATATTTCTAATTGTTCTCCTGTTAAGTCCTCTATTATGCCCAACATTCTCGTGGCCTCTAATAAATCTGTGCGCGTCTTCAGATAATCTAGATCCTGAGAACAAGAGTCCATAGTTGCTAATGGCTATATTCAGGTAAGCTCCTATGTATCTATCAAATTCAGATCTAAGCTAGAAAGACAAGAGTGAACCACTGACAGCAGAACCAAAACCAATGTGTAGAGTTTAGCCTCAGCAGTGAAAGACAACTGAAAGTAATATTCAAGTAGTATCTGGCGACTGCAGTGAAGTAAGTGTGAGAGATATACTACACAGTAATCAATAGTAATATTTATCTAAATAAATATTAAAATGCACTGCATACATGCAATAATGAAAATGGCATATATTAGCATAAAATGGCAAATAGTCACGCAGTTAAATCATCCAACACATCAATGTGAATAAAGTGTTCAATTATCAATAAATGATGGTTATAACACTAAATGATAACACTTAAAAATAATTATTATTAAATGATTGATGATGGTAGTTTTCTCATAAGTTACTATCTGTTATGGTCTTTTGAAAAGTTATAACTATACTCTGTAACTTCTTCAACTAAAAATAGCGACATCTGATATTATACTTTTTGATGATTGAAGATTACAAGAGTTAACTTTTAAAAATCGTATGTCTAGGGTCTAGTAGAATCACTATGATTACTAGAGACCTGGTTCAGCATCGTGGACTGGACCCCAATTGTCAGAAGTGTAGGTGCGCCTTCGCCTTGTTGAATGTATTATTCACTGGCTAGCAACTCCAAATAGTCAGAAATTGACTAAGGACAGAATCTATGTGGCTGAACTACAGATTAAGCCCATGAATATCGACAGTACAGCTTACAAATGGCTCGTAACAAGATGAAATCAGCTGAACTTAATAATTGCCAAGGAGTGGGAAGGAGAAGGTTAACTGAGGTAGATTTAAGTCTAGATTTAAGAGTAATTGATTACTATCTCAGTGCAGGGTATCCTCCCCTGACTTTTCCCTTCCCTGGTATCTAAGTAATCCCCCACCAATGTACACACACACACACACACACACACTTGCTTGCACGATCGGAAAAATACCAAATCACTTAGTTTAAAACAAACCACTCACTTTAATTACTAACAATATTACTCAACATATGATGGTTTTCTTGATGATGATGAGGAACAATGTAATATACACTCATACATGTGAAATGATGGAAAGTACATATGCATAACTCTGAGATCCTTGGATCCTGTGGTCCAGATCAGCTAAGCAGCTATGGTCAGGTCTCCACTCTCCAGTAGAAATAGCTCACCGGTTTTCTGATGCCTGCCAGTCCTGGCGCTACCTGGTTGTCCCAGTTCTTGGGATCTATACTCAGGCGCTCTTATTGAGAGCTTGGTAGAAATAATCAAGAATGTTTCATATCTAGTTCTACATCAATACAATCCTAAGTAATACATACATCCTATCACACCACATACAATGATCAGTCTGGCCAAGTATATCTTCCAGGTCTACTGCATTCACTATCCTCCTTGTCTCTACATATCTCTGTCCTACGGTCTAGTCTGGGAAGGACTTTGCAATCGTCTCACACGCCTGTAATTATTACATTTCTCTCTTACCCCCTCCTATAACGTCCTTAATTTGACCTAAGTTCATGTCAATAATTCAGGCAGATAGGTAGTTCCCCACAGCCAACGGTAGTAGTATCATAAGAGTTTTTTTTTTTATCGCCGGGCTTTAACTGCCGTGATCAATCTTTTTGCCAGGCCCAGGTGAGTTATGATGCATGCTTGTGTATAACACACACTAAAGGCTAAGTGCACCACGCACCCAATATTAATTGTGGGTATGTCCGCACCACTACACTTCTGCGTCAACCACAATAAATAGTCAATATATCTAAGTTTGCTGCTCGTAAGAACAGACGAGCATAACACGAACTTCTAGTGAGTACACATATAACCAATTGCATCTTAAAACTCAAATATGCATAAAGTATGCAAAATTCAAAATAGACATATAATGATACTCAACATAACAACATAATGCATGAGCTTGTAACAATATTGTTTACATAAATATGAGACATATAAACAAGTCTCATTGAAGTAACCACCCAGGACAGCTACATTTCTGGTCTGCCCGGTTTAGTCACTATTTAGCCACTGCCGTGGTACGAATAAAAGAAATATAGTCAGTTGACTATATTCTGTATAGTAAATATACGCAACACAAGACGACTAGGCTAGTTTACATAGAATGAATCACTGAAAAACGAGAAGTAGGTTGAGAGTTTTACCAAAGCACAACTACAAAAAACAATGGACGTTGCGGCCAAAGCCTTCGTCAGCACAGAACAAACAAACAAAAATAGATTAACTAATACACGATCGACACTACATGAATGTCTAAATATCAACTCATCTGCGTCCAAGCTTGAGACGGCTATCCAAGGCTGGAATGGAACGGATGTTGTGTAAAGGGGTCAACAGCCTAAAGGTCAGTACAGCCAGAAACTCGGTGATTGTCAGTTTACATAGGAGTCCTAGTTTACATACAGTCCTAGTTTACATAGGAGTGACAAGCATCTACTAAGACACATGACAATCAAAAGTCTCTATAAAATAGCCAAGATCTGTCTAACATAAGGTTCCTACTTCTCAGAAGAAGAACACTTACATCAATATGATATTGTGCACTGAACTGAAGAATACGAGTTCACAGATCAGCAACAAGAGAAACTGATAGTCTCACTGAACTAGCCTACAACAATCACAAATGAAGGCTCCCGAATCTACAAGTTAGAAACTAATATTTCTAAAAACTTACAGCAACACGAGACTCAGACATATAAAGTTCAGACATGATTCGTTCCTACCTGTTTCAAACATTTGCCATATCTAAAGTGACCAGGTCTAACAGACTATTTATACTAAGCTCAGCAGACACTATTATCTCCTTGGCGCCTTTCTGTCTGGTTTGAGGTAAACATGCCCGACCTCCTACAGGTAATTAATTCTATTCAAGTGTTGGGCTGGTTCACGCCTCTTTTCCAGCCCTGCTGTAATTGCCTTCATCAGACATCTCACACCAGAGAATGGCATTCTTGATTCGGTTTTATTTGCCAACATTTTCTCTGTGTGGCTTGTCCTGACACTTCATAGTTTATCCACGTGTCCATTCATCCTCAGCCAGTTGAATGACTCCTTTCACACGGTCAATTTCACGCCTGCTCTGCAGTATGGTTTAATTATGAGTTTAAATATTGAGCACAACCCACTACTGGCAACGCTGATCGTATTCTGGTATGAACCTAAGGCCTATCCACGTCAATATGGAAGCACTATACTCGAGTTTCGCTCTCGTTTGAGCTCGTCAGTAGTGCATATCCTTGACCGGATCCGGAAACAAGCCCCCAATTCCATATTGACGTGGATAGGCCTTAGGTTCATACCAGAATACGATCAGCGTTGCCAGTAGTGGGTTGTGCTCAATATTTAAATTTCAAATCCCGAAACAACCAAATAAATCAATTATGAGTTTGTCATTTAACACTTTGAATCCCTGGACAGGCATGTTATCATCCCCCAGGCCACTTACTGTCTCCTCCTGAGCATTTAGCCCCACTTGTATTATGTTGAGAGTTCCCAGTCACAGGTCAGTTTGACACTGTGTGGTTTTACAACTCTCTTTATAAAACAGTATGTTTTCCGCATGAATGACTAGACCCCAAGGAGTGTGATTTTATTCCTCTAGTTTTCTTCTTTCTCTCTTTGTAGAATACTTCCCTGTAGGAATGCATTCTGGTGGACTCGAGGCATTTTGTGACATCTTGGCGGGGGGGGGGGGGGGGGGGGGGGGGGGGCGATGATTTTGTGAGAGTAGATTTTGGGTGGCTGGTAATTATGCTTGATGAAGTCAGCTGAATTTACATTATTTTGTAGATTATGGTTAACAGTTTCCAGTCTTCTTATATGTAGGTTCTTTGGTTCCCGTTTGCCGAATTTTACCTTTTTTCTTTTTTTTTCTTTTTTTACGGTGATCTTCGTTTATTTGTTCTTGTGTCTCCGATATGGGGACCATAAGAGTACTCAAGATGTTAAATTTTACCATCATTTCAAGATCGAGTTAAAACAGATACTGATTAATTGATATTGTTTTTCCCACTGCATTTTGCATTCTGCATTTCTCGCAAGTCGGGAACCCTTGTTATACCGGAGAACCAGGCTGCCTATTCTAAGTGGTAAGTAAACCCGTAAATACCGTTTTATAAGACGTATTACATTGGTATGCTATGTATTATTAAATTTAGCATCCACTTTTGCGTGTATGTTGTAATTTTCTACCATTTAAGTTGACATTCAAGCTCACACTACAATTACGAAGATCGCATGCTATAATGTGGTATTTCAATGGCGGGAGATGTCACTTTTCGTTGTCATACTCCATTCAATATTGTTATGGAGTATTCAGAGCGATTAACATGATAATGAATGCATGTTTACATTCAACGCCCATTATTGTATGAATGTGTAATTGTTCATTACTCTTCAAGGACAAGATCATTGATAATTTTGCATCTTTCCCAAGGGACTTCTTTTGTCAAAATGCATCTACTGCCTTCGCGTTGACAAGACAGTGTGTGCAGTCACTCGCTGCATCTGACGTCGTCACAGCATGACGTGGAGATGTGTATATCTGACTTGATTCCAAAACAACAATTCCAAATTTGGCCTCTTTCAACCTGCTTCTTTTAGACGTGGTTAGAGATGAAGTTCGTGGTTTTTGTGGGGTTTCAGCCCTATTTCTGTTTTATGCACTCTTACGAGTTGGTCTTGTCCCGTACTGGTTATGTTGGCTTTTGTGTCGGTGACGTCAGCTAGGGGTTGGACGGCGGCTGTATTTTGTGCCCATCTCCTCTGGTGGTTATTGAATTCTCCTGGCTCGTCTGTCTTGACTGGCTATAGTCCTTATAAGGACTTTATATTTGGTATTTTTGCATACTTTTTGTGTATTGCCCGTAGGAGCTTTTAGATCTTATTTTCCTCCTTCTGCCTTTTGTCACTTTCGCATTCGAGTTCTTGCCGTTGATTGCTTTCTCTGTGGTCAGCCTCTCAGCCATCTATATAGTACTCGAGTTCGGCCTCACTGTCGTAGTGTATATCAGGGTATTCTCTCGGTTTCCCCTTGAGTTTATTGGGCTTCTTCTTTTCTTTTTATTCCCATCACCGTCTGAATTCCTCGCGCCTGAGTCCCTCTGTAATTCCCTCTCTCTTTGCCGATTCTGTGCACTCCTCCAAGCTAGGCCCATCCCGGGGCCACTCCATGCCATCGTAAGGGTACTCATCTCGGTTTTCTTCAGATGTCTGGCTTGATATTTGCCTCCCCTTGAGTCTCTCGGGCGTCGTGGCTGGGCCGCTCTTTATCTTGCTTTTTCGGTTTGGTCTTTTGTTGGGTGTCACCTTGCGGCTTGTCTGTGTTCTCTTGCATGGCTTCTGTTTGTTTGTTTCGGATTAATTCCATTTCAGCTTTCAGCAGCTCTCCGTTTTAATGGTGCGTAGCATTTCTTCGTTTTCCTTCTTCATCTCGGCCATATGTTTCACTTCTTGTTTTGTTGTTTTGCCGGATCTCCTTTATTTCAGCAAGCAGCTTTTCAATGTCGCTGGTCGGTGCCGGTGTTTGAAGTAGCTTGACTTGTCTCTTTAACTTGTCAAACTGACTTTGTCGTTGTTTTTTCAACTTGTGGGATACACGTGGCTGTCTCGCACCTCCGCATTGCTTCTTTACATGGTGTCTTTGTGGTAATGGCTGTCTTTAAGACATCTCTGTGTCTCTTGAGGTACGGATATCCCAAGTATCTTGATCCATGTTTGCCTAGGCAGTTGGAGCACATTCTTTTGTTGTTTGGTGCTCGGAAGCCTGTGTCCAGCTTGGCCAGCGGACACTCCTTAAAGGCGTGGTGATCAGCCCAGTTTCGGCAGATATCCGTCTTACTGCGACATGTTGCCCTGTTGTGGCCAGCCCTCTGACATCTGGAACATCGAGTGATCCTTGGTATGAATCTTTCAGGCTGCTATGTTTTCAGGTTTCTCGATATCTGGTATGCTATCTCGCTGCCCTCAGTCGTCACCACTGCTAGCGTCGTAGGGATCTTTGAGTACATCAGAATCCTCTCCGCCTTCAAGATTCTGATGTGGAGATTTTCTTCTGGCAGCTGCTTCTGGATTTGTTCGTCTGACAGCTCCACTTGAATCCACCTGACAACCCATCTGGCAGTCTTTTAGTCGGGTGTTTCCGACTCTGGTGTATTTCTCCTACTTCTTCTCAGCTGTCTTGGCTTTTGTCTGTGGTGGGCTGTCAACGGTCTCCCTCGTATTGACTTCAGTAGTAGCTGTAGTTTCAGGTTCTTTGTTGCAGCTCGCAGACAGGTTCTCCACGTTCGTCTGCTGTCCGGTCTTGTCGGCTCCCACACTGCCCATCTCTCGTGTCTGTTGTTTCTTGCTGTTGGTCTTGTGTGACATTTTCCTGCCCTGTATCAGGCTTCTTGAACTGTCCTGGTGACTGGATCTTGATAGCGCTCATCTCTCTCTCTCTCTCTCTCTCTCTCTCTCTCTCTCTCTCTCTCTCTCTCTCTCTCTCTCTCTCTCTCTCTCTCTCTCTCATCTCTCTCTCTCTCTCTGTGTGTGTGTGTAAAAACTGGCAGAGTTATCTGTCCTTGAGTTAAACTGCGGCAGTGGTAGTATCCCTTGGCGACAGTGTAAACAACAGTTGTGTGAGTGTGTAGGTAGGGTCACAGAAAGTGAAAAGGTCAAAACAGTTTTCTTCTATATGTTCATATTAAATGATACACTGACACAAACTTTAATATCTCGGCTTAGAAATGACCTACAGACTTGAATAAGGTACCGTTAGATTTGTTTTTTTGTTTTTTTCAAGAGGTATCCAACTATTCAGTTATATAATTAAAAAGCAATTTAGATATTTTTACTAAAGTGGCTACTTACAGGTGACATCGTAGCAAATCAAAGCTCAATCAAAGGCAGTCAGCATCAGGTCATACTGAATAGGTACAACGCTCTTTAAATTCGTGTATTGGCCTGTCCATGTTCCCTTTCAATAGACAGACCTTTGGGTGGTGCCATCCTGTCAATGTTGAATTAATATTTCTACGAATGATAAGGTGTAATTATGTTCGTGAACAGACAAAGAAATATTCTTGTGAGATTGGTTCATGATGGAGTGGAATGATTTAGCCTGGTGTCTGGTTTCTGGGATGAATAATATCTCATCCACATAACAGCGGTATGGAGCTAGGTCCTTAATATTTGAGGCTCTTTGTTTTTCTGAGTGCACCATAAAGATGTCTGCTAGAATGGGACCTACAGGACTCCTCATGGCCACTCTGTAAATTTGGTGGTATGACTTTTTAAAGAAAATGGAATTTAATATTAGATGTGCACAGTAGTATTAATGTCTTGAATTTGGAAGACGGTAAGCCTAACATTTGTTTCTTTTTTCTTTCTTTTTTATACGATCACGGATGATAATCACTGTTTCTTCCACGGGAACATCAGTGAAAATAGAGGCAATATCCGTTAACACCGTGTGCTTTAGTTTAAGATCGATAGTATCCAGTAGTTTGACCAGTTCAAATGACTCTTTTACTATTAAGGGTTTAAATGATTGTCACATGGTTTAGCTGTTTCTGCAAGCTATTTCACCATCTTCTGTTGGACAGAGTTGAGCATAAATTAAATTGGTCTCAGTGGTACTCCAGGCCTGTGCAATTTAGGAATGCCATAAAGCTAGGGGTCTATTAGCCTGTGGAATGACTAACTGTGTAGTTACCTCACTGATGAATTTACTATCTAAAAGTGACTGAATCTCTTTCCTCACTTGTGCATCCAATTCCTCAGGGTTGCTGGTTTTAGGATCTAAGTGAAATTTGGTTGGGTTCAATAAAATATCTTCCAATTTTTGGGAAGCAGCAAAGATAAGATTCCTGAGATGGTTGTTGTGAATAGCTTGGATTGCCAGAGTAACTAACAATGAATGTCTGGAAGAAACTAATGAAAGTAAAACATTATATACAACCATCAGAAAGAGACAATAGCATTCTTTAGTATTGTGATGATAATAGAAACTTGGGAAAGCATTGTAATGAATATCACAACTGATTAGAATCAATGAATCAATCATGTGCCATGCCGGAAAGTGTGGGCGGTCATGACTCGCCATTTCACTCGATCACCAGTGTCGTGGATCAGGTCAGTGTTCCTGTCTCGACCATGCCGTGTGGCCAAGCCATCCAGGTATTTTCTTATCTGTCTTCCTCTTGGTCTATTCCCTTCGATCTTGCCAGTTGTCACCAAGTTCTCCAATCCATTTCTTCTCATAACATGTCCAAAAAATGTTGATTGTCTATGTTTAATTTCTCTAATCATTTTATGATTTTCATTTGTCTCCTGTAGTACTTGGTCACTGGTTCTTCTATCTGTCCATGGTATTCTTTACATTTTCCTCAGAAAGCACATTTCTTCAGCCATCAGATGTTTTTCAGCTTGACTGCTCATTGTCCAATTTTCACATCCATACAAAATAACAGGCTCTATGTATCCCCTCAACACACTTTTTCTCGTTTCAATTGACATCTTTTTCTTGGTCAGAATGTTTTTCATCTTGCCAAAGGCCACTTTAACCATGGCGATTATTATTCTAATCTCTTCAAGGCATCTCCAATCAGATGTTATGGCTGTTCCGAGATAATTGTACCGATTCACTTGTTGAAGAATATTCCCATTTACTTGTATATTACATTGTGGTATTTCGTTCTTCCTAGTGTTGACCATAATCTGTGTATTTTTACAATTTAATTCTAACCCCAGTTGCTCACTATGTACAACAACCGCATCTACTAATTGTTGCAGATCCTGCTCATTGTCTGCAATCAATACTGTATCATCTGCATATCTACTGTTATTGATGTTTCGTCCTCCAATTCTGATTCCATTTATATCTTCTACATTTCTGAAAATATTTTCACTGTATAGGGAAAAAAGATCTGGAGACATTACAGATCCCTGCCTAACACCTCTCTTAATAGGCTGATATTGTCCCACTTCATTTTCAATCTTTATGGCAGCTTGTTGTTTCCAATATATGTTTTTTTATAAGTCTAATATCTTTCCCATCAATTTGTAGATCTGCAAGCATATCCACCATGTTGTCATGTCTACCTATCGAAATCCTTTGTGTAGTCAATAAAGCAAAGATGTATATCCTTGTTTACTTCTATAGCACGTTCAATAACTTATCGCAGCATATACACTGCATTTAATGCACTCTTTCCTTCTACAAACCCACATTGTTTTTCCCCTATTTCAGGTTGTATTTTCGTCCTCACTCTTTGCATAATAATTCGTAGAGAAATCTTTGTGATGTGACTCATTATACTAATTGTTCTATGTTGATCACATTCCAAGGCTCCTGATTTCTTTGGGATTGCAATAAATACAGAGTTACATAATTCAGAAGGTATATCTCCAGTATCATATAATGTGTTCATCAGTCTGGTGACTTGATCTATTCCATATTCTTCTAAAGCTGTAATCATTTCTGTTGTGATGTTATCTACACCGGGGGCCTTGCCAGCTTTCATATGTTTAAGAACATTTCGAACCTCCATCTTCAAAATTGGCGGTCCTTAATTATTAAATCTAATATCATACTGTTCCTCTCTGTTATCATCATACAGGTTTTTCACGTAATCTGTCCATATATGTAGAATCTGATCTTTTTCTATTATGATTGTGCCATCTTTAGTTTTTAAGACAGCCTGCTGATGTACTTGTTCTTTTATTAGTAAGTTCCTGAATTCTTTTGTGCACTAATTTGGTATTTTGACTTGTGTGTTGTTTTTCAATTTCTAATCACTTTTTCCTCAATCCATGTGTCTTTTGTCTCCTTACATAATATTCTTACTTGTCTGTGAATTTCTTTATATTGGGCAGCAATATTTTTGTTGAGTCTTCTTGTTTCCATTAGGTGTAAAATTTCTTCAGTCATCCATTTCTTACGATCCACCTTTTTTAATTTTGGAATAGTTGTTTCTGCAGTGTCGCGTAGCGTATACTAATAGGATGGAATTGGATCAAAGTAGATACTAAATAGACTTCTACGAATAGAGAATCTATCCACTGCTGAAGAAGCGATCAAATGGCTCGCAATTCTAGAAGAATGATTATCAAAGTCCCAGAATGGATCACTACTTCTAAACAGTGCCAGGCGGAAAGTTATGACGACGAACTGTACTAACAAACGAAGACAGTATGTCAAGTGATTCCTGCTAACGTGCCTGGATGAATGAACCCCCACTGCCTAATGTATTCTCACACAACAGGAGATAAGACAGATTTATAAGTATAGATATGGTCCTTTCACTCGTTACACAATCTGATGATGCTATAATCTAATTTTATGACAGACGCAGTTTGCTAAAATTACAAATATTACATAGCTTGTTTAATTCTAAAGAACACTACGAGAGCCCCACTGGGAACTCACTGACACATAAGAGATACGCAGATCCCTGAAATTTCTACAAGATTATGTTCAGCTAGAGGATGTAATCATAGTCTCCTAGCCAATAGCCGACAAATTGTGATTGCTGTGCAGTAGCCACTCATCTGATATTCCTGGCCTCCTGGATGGTAAGCTGAAAGTGCTGACTGGATCATGGTATGGACTCCACTCTCTGCTGCATCAAGTGAGTGGTTCGTAGCTCAATCACCGGTCATGACTACGCCTACAGATGATCAGGGTGCAGGCTCTGTGAATGACAGTGAGAAGGAGTGAATAATCCTTCAAGATGGAGTTGTAAATTCTTTTGGCCATGTCATGGTCCTGCATGGCATGCTTGTCTCATATAATGTTTGATAGCATGTACTATTTTATTTTCGGCTGCTTCCCGCCCACACTTGGAGGATACAGACGCAACAAAGAGTCATGGCTGAATGCGGCGGTCTTTGCTCAAGATGTTTACGAAGGATTTCAGGTCAGAGAAGAGACATGTGCGGCCGCCATAGACTTAGAGGACGCATATAACAGAGTATCTTTCGAGCACTTGATGCAAACCCTCCTCAGACTGAAAGTGCACCCTCACCTTGTACGATGGATAGCTGCAGTTCTGCTCCAAAGGAAGGTGGTGCTAAGATGCGGGAGTTGGTCTTCTGAGCCGATAGCGATATGTCCAGGATTGCCGCAGGGTTCACCACTGTCACCAGTACTATTCAACGTGTTTACGGTGCCGATCACTGAACAACAGTTGGACGGGAGGGGTAGGACTCTGTCATTCGTTGACGACATCCTCGTGTATCGACAGGGTCGAGATAGACAGGCGGTTGCCAATGATATGCAGGGCGAACTAGATCGAATTTCCTCATGGTGTGCTGATGCCGATGCCCTTGTCAACCCTGCAAAGGCAACGGTTACATGGTTCTCACTAAACAACCATATTGTGAAAACAGACCTGCCGGCAGTAAAAATGGATGGGAGCAGTTTGAGTAGAACCCAGTCAATGACATATCTTGGCGTGAGGCTTGATCGTAGCCTGTCCTTCAGAGATCATGTCGATTATGTCATAACGAAGGCTCGAAAAGGTTTGTCAGCAATGAGAGTCATGGCGACTGCCAATATCGAGCAAAGACTGCTAATACTTCTGTTCAAAGGACTTGTGCTTTCACGCATCGAGTATGCCCTGGCCATCCTCACTGTCAGCCCTACACAGATTGGAAGACTTGAAAAGGTACAAAACGAAGCCATGCGCATCATTTTGGGCTGCACGAGAGACACCAGCTGTGTAGCAATGAGATACCTCCTTGACTTCCCGACAATGGAACACAGGATCAAGATCTGGAGAGCTCGTGCATACTTAAAAATAAGTGCAGATGAGCAGCAACCTCTGCATGACGCTATATTCAGAGAAAAGGGTGACAGGCTAAAGAGGGGCAAATCATGGATGGGTCGGGCGGAAGATGTCGTCAGACAGGTCTGCAGTCTTACCAGTATCAACCCCGGCAAGGAATGGGTGCCGGTGCCTCCAGCTTTTAAGTGCACTTTCTCCTGCATTATCACACTCGACAGACGGTGCAGAGAGCAGAACCCTGCCGCTGTCAATGCAGAGGTTAACGCGCTCATCTATGAACACTCAGATAGCCCCGAAGTGCTCATCTATACAGATGGATCTGTTGTAAAGCAGCAGAGAAGTGCGTGGGCATTTACAGCCCGTTCAGCGGGCCGAACCGTTCAAGAATCCAGTGGTGCCCACTCTATGATCACGAGCAGCATGACGATGGAGGTGATGGCAGTTACACAGGCTTTCATATGGCTGGAATCACAGCATTATACCAACGTGTGTGTACTAAGTGATTCAATGAGCATGATTCAGAAGGTCGAAGCTGGATCTGTACGTAGACAGTGGACTGAATCGCTGCGGAAGTCTGTTGTCCGTAAAGTCACCTTCATCTTCGTCCCGGGACATGCGGGAGCCGAGGGAAATGAACGAGCTGACAAACTGGCTGGCTCTGCACCCCCTGTAGATGGCCAGCCCATGGATCGTGCCGATGTTATTAACGTCCTTAAGGACATGGCGAGAACAGAGGACTTTGACGTCAGTGAATCCACATCGCTGTCCAGGATGAAAGACCTGGGAGTAAGAATCGGCACAGCCTGACCCGAGAGGTACATCGGGAAAACAAACCGCCTCGTCAACCAACACAGAACTGGCACTATTAGCCACCGGACGCTGATGAATATGCTGGGGGGAGGATCTGAGTACCTATGGACATGTCCGGAGTGCACCGAAGATACCCCAACTGATAACTGATAATGCCTCATTTGTTATACTTTATATTTTTGTTTATATGACGTCATGAGTAATATCGCTTGTGGGAGCATATATTTTCATAATTTCCAGACTAAGGGGGGATAACTAATTCGATCTTTTCCTGGTTAAGCTGTCGCTACTTCTTCCAGAGGGGTTTAATAATTCAAGTCTGCGGTAGCTTCCATTCAACGGAAGTTCATTTTCTCAACTTTAGCGCATGGGTAAGAATAGCTGTCCACAGGCAGTGTTAGTAATTGACCACCCAGGTTGAAATTCTAGCCAATAGACTTCTGCATTTTCACTAAAACTAGGCCTTAGCAAAACATGAACTGTCGAAGACATGAACTTACACAACAAAATTTATGATGAGGGTGTGAACTTACACAAATCTTATGCTGAAGAAATGAATTTACAAAATATGAACTGTCAAAGACATGAACTTACCTACACACACAAATATTTTTTTTAATGACAATATGGGGGACACTTCTGTATGACTTGCGGGATACATTTGTATTTTATAAGGGCTACTTATCTATGGGGTGAGGAGGCCGTGAAATCACAAGTAGACACCTTTGTGCGCGCAGTTGGGACAGTTTGTAAGAGTAAGTGGTAATTTGGGCGAGGCTGTCGACAAGTTGTAATAACAAGTGGAAATTTTGTGAGCCCATGTGGGGAAGTTGTTAGAGTCAGTGGGTAAGTTGATAGGGCGAGTCGATAATATGAGAGAGTCGGTGGACACGTTGTTTGGGAAAAGGGACAGTTGTTATGGTAAGTGTGTGAGTTGATAGGATAGGTCGACCGATTGTAATAGCAAGTGGAAAAATTGTTTGAGCCAGCAAGCAAGTTTGTAAGAACAAGTGGCCAAGTTGTGTTAACAAATGTTGGTACGTTTTTATAGGTTTGACCACGCTATTTCTTTACTTGACCAATATTTTTCCTATTTGGGTAACAAGTTGTTCCTACTTTTCATGAGTTTGGTTGAGAAATTTCTGTATTTGGCCGACATTGTTCGCATTTGATTGACATATTTTCCTATTTTTCATAAGTTTGGATGAGATATTTCGTTACGTGTACCATATTTTCCCCTTTTGGTTAACACATTTGCCTACGTTTCATAAGTTTGGTTGCCATATTTATAAATTGGGTTGAGTTATTTCTGTATTTGGTCGACATTTTCCCCTCGTTTTTTATAAATGTGGTTAAGATGTTTCTGTATTTGGTCTAACTTTACCCCATTTGGTTGACAAATTTTCCAACTTTTTATAAGTCTGGACGAGATATTTCTCTCTTTGGGTGATATTTTTTCACATTTGGCTTTCAAATTTTCCTACTTGGCCAATACTTTTCCTATCTGGCTAACAACTTTTCCTAGTTTGCATATGTGTGACCGAACTATTTCTGCATTTGTCCGACATTTTTCACATTTGGCTAACAGATTTCCTACTTGAACCAGGTTTTTTTCACTTTGGCTAACAAAGTTTCCTAGTTTTCATAAGTTTGAGCGATGTATTTCGTTACTTGGTCATTATTTTTCCTCTTTGAGTAACACATGTCCCTAGTTGGTCAATATATTTCCCGTTTGGTTATCAATTTTCCTATTTTTTATATGTTTGTTTGAGATATTTCTGTATTTGGCCTAACTTTTTCCCATTTGGCAAATAGTTCTCCTACTTTTTATAACTCTGGCCGAGATATTCCTCTCTTTGGGTGATATTTTTTTTACATTTGGCTATCAAATTTTCCTACTTGGGCAATATTTTTACTATTTGGCTAACAAATTTTTTCCTAATTTTAATAAGTGCGGACGAGGTATTTCTGTATTTGGCCGACATTTTTTACATTTGGCTAACAGCTTTTCCTACTTGACCTAGGTTTTTATTCTCGTTGGCTAACAAAGTTTCCTAGTTTTCATAAGTTTGGTTGAGATGTTACTATATTTGGTCTAACTTTTTCTCATTTGGTTGAGAATTTTCCTTCTTTTTATAAATTTGGATGAGATATTTCTCTCTTTGTCTGATATTTTTTCACCTTTGACTATCACATTTTCTTACTTGGTTAATACTTTTCCTATCTGGCTAACAACCTTTCCTTGTTTGCATACGTGTGGCCGAACTATTTCTGCATTTGGCCGACATTTTTCACATTTGGCTAACAGATTTTCCTACTTGATCAAGGTTTCTTCCATTTGGCTAACAAAGTTTCCTAGTTTTCATAAGTTTGAGCGATGTATTTCGTTACTTGGTCATTATTTTTCCTCTTTTAGTAACACATTTCCGTAGTTGGTCAATATATTTCCCGTTTGGTTATCAATTTTCCTATTTTTTATATGTTTGGTTGAGATATTTCTGTATTTGGCATAACTTTTTCTCATTTGGTTGAGAATTTTCCTTCTTTTTATAAGTTTGGATGAGATATTTCTCTCTTTGGGTGATATTTTTTCACATTTGGGTCGGTGCCTTATCATCGTATATGTTTATTTGAGTGAGCATATTGTGAAGTTAGTGAGCGCCTATTTGTCGACCGTGATGGAACGGACAACCGATGACCTCATAAGTAGTGTACTTTACGGTGTATTCGACGCCATTTTGCCTTGTCGTTGCCTTTTAAGTGGCGTATCGATGTTTGCTCGTAATGGACATGCACCCCGGATGCTGTCGTTTTGAGAAATGATCGATATCTCACAATGAGCCTTTTTCGCGGCACTGGAGACAGTATCAATAAGATGATAGAGTGGTGGGTTATGACGTCATCACCTCTTAGAACTACACAATACAGATATTTCAGTAACACCTTACATGGCATACAACACAAACTAGTTTTATACTACATACGATATATACAAATACTTAGTGAAACAACAAGCACCCTCGCTATTCTACTACTCCTACTATTACCACCACCACCACCACCACCAATACTACTACTACTACTACTACTACTACTACTACTACTACTACTACTACTACTACTACTACTACTACTACTACTACTACTACCAATATTATTACTATTTGTATCCATGGTGTCGGAGATCATAGTTTATGGAGTGTCATACTGACCAATGTCAGGCGATAAGTCTCTTGCTGATGTTGGTGACTATTACTACTGGTGCTATTGGTACTATGAGTACCACCATTACATGAAGGTAATGCCGTTAATTGGGGATTTCTGTAGTGTGAGTCAACCCCGGAATTGTTCAATGGTGTTGGAGATCGCAATGTGTGGGTGATACGTCCGTTGGTAAGACACGTGATGATGATGATAATTAGTACTATTGTTGGTATTACTACTACTACTACTACTACTACTACTACTACTACTACTACTACTACTACTACTACTACTACTACTACTACTACTACTACTACTACTACTACTACTACTACTACACCTACTCCTACTACTACTACTACTACTACTACTACTGCTACTACTACTACTACTACTACTACTACTACTACTACTACTACTACTACTACTACTACTACTACTACTACTACTACCACCATTACAAATACCACCTAACATGACCCTTGATGATGATGACTAATATTACTACGAAACAACTCTACTATTATTACTATACAACCACGCCAATTATAGACAATAGCGATAAACGTATTAGAACCTACTCGCCCTGATCAGCGCCATCCTTCCCACAGCAGACAGTTTGATACTTCATGACTGAGACACCCCAACCTCTAGACCTAACAACTTGACCACCTCTTGATCATCACCATGTCACTACACCTACTCTCCTCTGCAATTTATGTGGTCACTCGACCACTTGCCAACCACTTGACCACTAATTGACCACATCTTGATCATCATCGTGTCACTACACTTACTCTCCCCATCAATTTAAGGGGTAACTTGACCACTTGACCACCCCTTGACCACTACTTGACCACTACTTGCCCACCTTTTGATCATCACTGCATCACAAGACACACTCTCCTCTACAATTTTAGGGTTATTTGACCACTTGACCACCGCTTGACCACCACTTGACCACTACTTGACCACCTCTTGATCATCACCACATCATTACAAATACTTTCCCATACAATTTAGGGAGTCATTTAACCACTTGACCACCCATTGACCACCCATTGACCACCCCTTGACCACTACTTGACCACCTCACGATCATCACCAACTTACTACACTCACTTTCCCTGACAATTTAAGGGGTCACTCGACCACTTGACCACATCTTGACCACCACTTGACCACACCCTGACCACCACTTGACCACCTCTTGATCATCACCACGTCACTACACGTACTCTCCCCAACAATTTAAGGGGTCATTTAACCACTTGACCACCCATTGACCACAGCTTGACCACCTCTTGACCACTAATTTACCACCCTTTAATCATCACCATATCATTACAACTACTTTCCCCGACAATTTAAGTGGTCACTCGACCACTTGACCACTGCTTGACCACTGCTTGACCACTGCTTGACCACTAATTTACCACCCTTTAATCATCACCATATCATTACAACTACTTTCCACTAAAATTTTCCTCACTTGACCACCCCTTGACCACCGCTTGACCACCTCTTGACCACTAATTTACCACCCTTTAATCATCACCATATCATTACAACTACTTTCCTCGACAATTTAAGTGGTCACTTGACCATGTGACCGCTGCTTGACCACTACTTGACCACCACTTGACCACGTCAGCGATCGTTTTAAACACCACCATGTCACTACACGTAACTTCCTCTACAATTTAAGTGGTCACTTGACCACTTGACCACCGCTTGACCACCTCTTGACCACTGCTTGACCACCTCATGATCATCACCATATCATTACAACTACTTTCCACTAAAATTTTTCTCACTTGACCACTGCTTGACCACTAATTTACCACCCTTTAATCATCACCATATCATTACAACTACTTTCCCCGACAATTTAAGTGGTCACTCGACTGCTTGACCACTGGTTGACCACTAATTTACCACCCTTTAAACATCACCATATCATTACAACTACTTTCCACTAAAATTGTCCTCACTTGACCACCACTTGACCACTGCTTGACCACCTCTTGACCACTAATTTACCACCCTTTAATCATCACCATATCATTACAACTACTTTCCCCGACAATTTAAGTGGTTACTCCACCACATGACCACCACTTGACCACCTCTTGACCATTACTTGACCACGTCATCACACACCCTTAACTGTAAGCGGTCACTTACTATGTTTTTTTTCCTTCTATATATATATATATATATATATATATATATATATATATATATATATATATATATATATATATATATATATATATATATATATTAACATTATTATGTACTTTACTTGACTCGTTTGTTTTCTTTATTGATGTTTCATGTCGTATTTTTTATGTCGTACCTACAATTACTTGACCACCACCTCTGACCACCACACCCACTCTGATGAGTCACTAGACCACGTCACCTCTGATGAGTCACTAGACCACGTCACCTCTGATGAGTCACTAGACCACGGCACCTCTGATGAGTCACTAGACCACGCCTACATTTTTTGGGGAAAAAGAGTTATCGCCCTTTGTGGTGGAATATCAATTTCCACCACCACCACAAAAGGAGGTGATAATGTACCTATATACTACTCATACTAATACACAAAGCCATGGCTAACAAAGCAAAATTTAATTTCTAAATTCGTCAACTTAACTCAGAGAAGGATGGCTGAAAGCCTGACTAGAAGGCACTATGTACAAGAGAAGATTTACTGATGATTCGTCTTCATCGCGGAGACTGTGACTTCAGTTCGTGCAGTTGTCCTGTCGTGGTTACGACTCACCCGGGGAACCTCCAGTGGACCGGAACTCCAAGGTGTACCTCCTTTCCAAAGTTCTCTCCTCCCACTGTGAGCCAGATCTCGGGCTGGTCAAGCGTAGGACCGCTGCCTGACAGACACTGCACCGACGGTCGAGGATCCTCCCTCGATGTCGTACTACATCACACGTCCCACTCCGCTGATGAAGTCTGGGCCGACCCTAGAATCCTAGCTGTCTCCCAACTGCAGAAAAGTACTTGTAGCACCATACACTAATGTACAAGAGCCTGGTTGCTCTTCTGTCTCGTAAGTGACAGACACACTGATCAGCAACCTATAACAGGAGCGTTGGCTCCATATTAACACAATGTCACAATTGCAAAATCCCACAAGGGAATGTAAGAACTCCACATATTCACATGTCACTAGGAATATAAGATTTTAACATATTCACATGTCACTACCCTGTTATGTAGGTATCAACTCACTTCACAACCTACACTGTCTATGTTCACCAACACCTAGGAATGGGGTAGATCCCTACCCTACCAAGAATGGCACTCCGGTGTTCATACAACAAGTCAATCACTGTCTTCGGTCACTGGACCAAGTTTCGGCTTCACTAAGGTTAACCACTGTAGATTCACACCAATTAAGCATGACGGTATACAATGTGTCCCATGACGACCCAGCCGGGCCGGAAGCATAATAAACAGGCCATTGTGACGGGTACACAGAGATCACTCATCTCAACATCATTGAAATTCATTGCCTTGAAATTACCAAGGTCCTCCCTGAGTTCGAATTATACCAGTGCCTCACTGGCTGGAATCAATAGACGCTTCAGTCTTGGACCCTACCTGGATCTGATAACAATCGTCGGACTCTTTGCGGCGGTCTTAGTATAGACCTACCGAGCTATTCTCAACTCAGAACTTTCAAGTGTTGATTTTGATAGATTCCGATGGCCGCTCCCAGTAATGTCTCAACCATCATCTTGATCGGCACTGGAACGAGCAGGTCCCCTTGAGCTCATGGTCAAACTCAGGAATCTCCATAGGATATATCTATAACAGATCCTGAAACATGGAGGGGTTGGTGTGAGTACTCAACTACAACAAGGACTACACTGCATCTCCACATTGACACATGCCTCTCAGTTATACATAATACAATATATATGTATGTGATCATCAATATCATAGATCCACTCTTAACTACAATGTATAGGCATGAGGCAGCAAGAGAAGGCAATAGTACACAAGTGTATAGTCAAGTAACTCGTCTGGGCAACAGATAGCCCCCTAGCACCAGAGTCGACTGTATGACTCTGTCAAAGCATCCTTCGCCTGGTGCTAGTCCACTCCTGTTTCATCACCAACTACCAACCAGAAAATACACCTACTTCTCTTTCAGTGTAGTGATTACTTTATCTAGGAGGTGCCCAGCCGGACCTATCCTCCTTCCATACATACTCAACAATTAATTAATCCCTTCACCCATGGATCGATTAATTACACACATGAATAACTATATGACCATAATAAATTATCCACCTTGTAATTCATTACTATATGTCGCGTAGTCCGCTACTGTTGAGAGAAGTCTCACCGGTACAGTTGAAGACAATGAGCCTAACCACTAGGAAAGACTCCCCACTGAAGAAATAGCAGACGAGAGGCTCGTGAAAAACAAAGGGAGTATGACAAATTGTCCCAGAAAAAGAAGTCTACTATTCTTACAGTGGCACAGGACTGCAGATAAAGTTGTACAGCTATACACACAAAGATGACAGCAAACTTAGTTAGCAGCGACACGATGATCCTGTGGAAAAGAATTTAGCCCCCAGACTTGACTTGAACTATACAGCACAAAGAAGTCGATAAAGATGAAAGATTCAACTTTCGTCCTACTCTCACACTTGTGTGATCTAATTAAATGTTGGATATGAGGATAACAACTAGGAATTCTTATTTAGCAATAAGCGACAACACCGCTTATCACGAGTTTAATACTGAACAAATAGAAATATAAGTTCCCACAAGGAACGTAAAAGGCACATAATTGATGAGAAGTATATAAAAAACAATATGTAAATCAAACAATGTTCTCGGAGCGAGGTCTTAATCATAAGACGGTATGGTGGTAAGTCAAGCAAAGTATGGCCGTGACTCCAGGAAGGTGTTTAGGCACTCAGCTGCAAATGGTGTTTCCACCGGTGAAGATGGTAGTCTCTCCGTCGTTCCTCTTCGGGTCACCCTCTTCGCCAGTGGCCCACAAATCAGTTCTTTCAGAGTCGCGGATGCGCAAACTGAATCTTTTGTTGCTGTTGAGTTATGCTAGTTGATGCTGCTGGTGAGTTGCTCTGGTATACCACAACACTCTGAAAGTCAAACCAAAATAAACGACTGGTAAGTGGTGGCCTGGATTGTGATCTCATATGTCTGTCCTAGCCTGTGACTACCCTCTGTCTTCATTCTGAATCTCGCTATAGAACCAATCCCTAACTGTGACTGTACTGGTGATGTGATAGGAAAGGAAATGGGTCCCAACCCTAACCACAGCTGACGCTCCTAAGTGTACAAGAGACGCAGATGTGTATTGGGGAAAGTAACTGGATCACTAACCTAACACCCAAACTGATGCTACAAAGTGTGCAAAGTGTATTGAGGAAAGGAAATGGATCGCTAACCTAATAACCCAAACTGATACTCCAAAGTGTACAAGAGACGCAAAGAGGTATTGACATGTAATTGAAATACTCCTGATAAGAAGGCGAAGGAATATGCTTCTGAGCAGGTAACCAATACTAATGTTCCAGCACGCACCAGGATATACTGTAGAGCAGTGTAATGCTACTATTCAAGAAACAATGCCTGCGCGACTCCGTAGTGACATACCAGTACGCAAAACATTTCTATGTTAAAATCAAGAATCCTTCTGAAAATAAAACTAAGTTGCTGAACAATGAGAATCAAGAATGCAGTTGCTTATACTGTAAGGCAGTGAACTATCTATCATCAAGACCAGAGAACAGAATAACTAATATATTCACTAGGTCTGCCGTCGACCGTCAATGTGAATTAAAGGTCACGCGAAGCGCGTGGTGATTCTAGCCTGACGTCTTCTAACAACTCCAATCCTGACTAAATCACTTCTAGAAAACCGGACATTAGCTGACAAAGAATCTGAGCATTGTCGATCTCTATCTGCTACTGGATTCGCTCAATCGAACATAATAATTATCCTACGTGACTTAGAATTTTAACCATGCTTGCTTTGCGAGTAGTTGACCGAACCCATCAATGTCGTAAAATAGAAATGATCACGCCTGTCCTATATTTAGGCCAAATATATTAAATGAATTTCCGCCTGTTGGGAAATGAATTTATACAGAGCGCTATTCTTTACTAGTCCTCCTGACGGAGAATATTACGTGTTTGTTTTCTATCGATTTGCCGCAATGTGGCTTCGACAGACAACCAGGTTATGAACATAAAAATACAGAAATAATAATCGTTTTGCCTTACCTAGTTCCAGAATCAGATTCTCACTACGGATCGGGGCCCTTGTTCAATATAAAATTTTCTCTTTCTTATTACTTATTTCAGTAATCTAATATTGACTTATTACTTGTTTAAGTAATTTACTATTTAAAAAAACGTTGCTTTTTGAACACCAAAATTGGCCCCGACCGTTGTCTGCGATGACTAGCAGAAAAGTGAGACCGGACATGGAACCAGCATCAGCAAATGGCCGTTTCCGGGCCCCGTTGTCTGTTGGTTGTAGTTGGCCAGGATAAGTAAGCCAAATTAAATGATCCCATACTATAAATACAAAATAACTGTAACCTTAATGTAAACATATGTTAAAGAGTCTTTATAATATACTGAGTATTAAGCAAGATAGAAGGGTGCAGCCAGGCTTTCGCCACACTAGAGTATCAACAAAGTATAACTCATGAATTGTTAAACTTAACTAACAAACTCATAACACAGCCATAGCTTCAGTCCTGGGATCCCCGTCCCAGAACATGGGTTGCCTTTTATTAAGTGACCTTCATTCATGTCGGTCATGTCTCTGCCGGTCGAGCACAGCTATGGTGGCCATCCACCGATACACTTTCCCACAGCTAATGTGGGCACAGCGCATCTTGTTCCGTGGCGAATTAAGCCATGTCATCCAACTTAGCGAGGCTTCCAGCCCCTCATCTCCTAAATCTCCAGTCCCACCAATTCTGGTCAATTACCACGGAAGATACTACTACTTCCTCACGTCAGTGACTAAGTTACTCCATTAACAGAGTCAGGTTTCTTGAAAAGGAGAATAAGAAAGACAGACCAGGTTCTGTACAAAGCTCGGCTTTAATTAGACGCACCGGCCTCGATTACCGAGCGCCGCATCGCTCTCGGTCGGGTATGTTCCACCATCGGTTAAGCACTATTGCTTTGGCCGGACATGCAACATAACGGTCGGTCGGACAGGCCTCATAACCAGTCGGTTGGCTAGGCATATGCACGATTGGACACGCATGGTCACTCTAGCGGACGGGCATGTAAACAAGCGGTGTCATCAGGCATCATAACTACTTTCTATCAACTGCTATCCAGTAAATACAAAACAATTCTGCCTACGTGGAATAACACTGGTATCTTCACACAGCAAGTACTTACCTGCACATCCCAATGAAATAACATCACCTTGTTCCCGGAATAATATCACCACTGATATAAGACATACATTACCATCCTATTCTAGCCAAGCCAATGACACATCAATAATACTAACAAGCAATAACTTATCACTATTAAATGGTTCTAGCTTCACAATGTAACGAATGTCAAACTTCCTGACCCTGAGTATGTAATCACGAAAGCAGATAGTTAACACATGTGCTACACAGTTTGTAAATTACCCGAACCTACTTACACATAGCAGTGATAATAACGTACCTATCACTAACCATGCATATAATTTGAACACTAACAGTAAATAACTTCTATCAGATGTATTAACATCGAATTTACACAATTATCAGATGGAACACACGTATACATGCCATGTGTATACATGCTCACTACAGTTGGCCTTTCCGGACGCATCAGTCAAACACATTACCTAGCCGATCAATAACAGCTAATTAAAATGCAGACATGCGACGGTCAAGTTATGCGCTTCACGGAGATAATTATTTTAGTCGGGAATTCATCGTCTTGGGAATGTAGGCGCAGTATTTAGGGACAACGGTTAATCTATAGATGAAGTAATTCACCATTACCTGTGATCTAGAAATCACAACCCTTCACTGCAGATGTCCGCCTGGCTGCGTTTACCGACATCTCTTCTAGCAGTGAATTACTGCGATCTGCATTCGACGATGTCCGACTGGCGAATGATCGTGACCAGACTAAGTGCGCAGTCCCAAGGACTTCTCGGGCCCTGAGATTCACAAGGATCGTGGAGAAATCCAAAACCCCGTAAGTCCCGAGTAATCGTGTGTCCAACGTGACAAAAAAAAACCACGTACGCACTAGACTGGGGACATTCTAGAGGCTTCTAGAAATTACCCGAATTGTGACGTCACGAACTACTTTAGACGGGGAATCCCCTAGTTATCGTTACCAGATCAAGGGAAACTAACCCGTCGCAGTCCCTTCAAAGGGAAATAATACAGAGAACAGACTGTATTGGGTCCGTTTTGTCACACTGCCTCTCTGTCTCACAAAAACAGGGGATGAGTTACAGAAGAATGAACTGCATTGTCTACAATCAGTGTACAAGATCGTCTAGCCTTGACGTAAGATTACTCACAAAAAACCTGCAAGTAAAAAAGCCACGACGGGCTGCTTTCTACATGGGAACAGTTTAATTTGATACCAGTACGGGTCACCCACAGAGGTTATCAATCCAGCCAGACCTACGGGCAGACGTGAAACGAATCGGGTGAATGCAGTCATTCACAAGAGAATGGTGTGGAATGTCGGGCTGATAATGGAACGTGTCGGCCAGGCAAAAGTGTGAACCAGAGCGGTTGGGGAGAGGCTATTAACTACCTGTAGAAAGTACGGGGTGTTAGATGGATACTAAACCATTCAGACTGAATCGAGAAATTTGGTGTTAGTTGTCTGATGGAGGCAACTGAAACTGGGCATGTGTACCTCGAACCAGACATGGGGCGCCACAGCGATTAGAGCGGGGATCATTCTTAGTATAAATAGGCTTGCTATACCTATTCACTTTGGATACAACAATCAGTCGAAACAGGTACAAACTATCTCCTTGTATACGTTTTGTATTCCTAGGTTTGTTATTCCTTAGTAACTTAGATCTATGGACTTTCAGTCGATGTCGGACCTAGGTTATTACATGAACTATCATTGTCTCATGTTACTTGAGTATGCACTATTCTTTCTCAGTTCAATATACAATATATTTCTAGAAATGTGCTATTCTTCTGACAAGTAACTACATGTTAGGCAGATCTCGGCTATGTTCTAGATATACTTGCATATGTCTTATCAAATGCTTGTCACTCATATGTAAACTAGCTAGTCACATTTTGGTGTGTGCATTCGTTGTACAGAATATAGTCAACTGACTATATGTCTTTTAACTCTTACCTCGACAGTGGGTACGTAGTTACTAAACTGGACAGACCAGCAATTCGGCTGTTCTGTGTGATTACTTCAATGAGACGTGTATATGCCTCATTTTGTATGCATACAATATTGTTACTAACTCATGCATTATGCTATTATGTTGAGTACCATTATGTGTCTATTTTGAATTTGCATACTTTATGTGTATTTGATGTTTGAAATGCAATTTGTCATGTTGTACTCACTAGGAGGAATTAGGTGTTATGCTATTGTGTGCTCATTCAACGACCAAGTGAACATCCAAGATCTACAACAGGTAGCAGCGAACCGCCAGACATGGAGAGCCATGACTTCTGCTCTATGCGCCGATTTAGGCTCAAGAGGAAAGACTAACTAACTAACTAACTATTGTGTGCTTGTGTGCTGCGTGCATTGGCATATTGCCTATTGATTATGTGTGCAGCACAAGCGTGGTGGTGCGGACTTACCCGCAATTGGGATTTCAGTGTGTTGTGAACGAGCGTTCTCGGTAACTCTCGGGGGCCTTTCACATAGGCTGATCACGGCATGTAAGCCCGGAGATCAGGTACTACTATGATAGCACTACCGACACTTTAATCTGCTAAACCAACGGTTGAAGGGAGCGGCTGTCAGAAATCAGGGGTCTGGATTAGTTACAGAACTTAGGAAAAATTCATTCCTTATGACGGGACGTTATAAGGGATGGCAGGATTTGTAATTACAGGTGTGTGAGACGACTGAAAAGTCCTTCCCAGACTAGACAGTAGGAGAGGAAGATAGAGGGGTAAGGAGGAGAGTGAACACAGTAGATCTGGACGAGAGACTCGGTCAGACTGGTCATTGTATATTGCTGTATCTATTGTATCTATCTAGTGCGAGGAAATGCAACCTACAGACTAAATGTCATGGCAGGGCAGACCAGACCCTAAGCCTTTGTTGGCAACTGGTTTAAGATCAAAGCTCCGACAGGCGGACAGTGAGAGCATTGCTTTGCTGATCCGGCAGCTTTTGCAGCTTGTCTTGTTCCAGATGTATAGGTGTTAACTTTCCTCTGGAGTGAACTAGGCAGGCCGAGAGATGGATCATGCTGCATTGGCAACACATTGGTCTCTAAATTTAGCCCAGGCTTTGTGTTATGGAGAGGTATAACTCCATTTTACAAACTATCGTCTGTCAAGACGGCAAGGTGCCATTCAGTCAGATTGTATGTATTATTTAGAAATGTACTTACGTAGAACTAGATAATACACATTCTTGATTATCTCTTCCAAGCACTCAACAGGAGCCCAGGTCTTACCGTGCAGTGACTGAGAGAGACCTGGTGGCGACAGGACGGAAACTCTACTGTTCCGAACACCGTCCTGCTGTTCTTGCTTATCTCAATTGAGAGCCCGGACAGAGATCCAGACATGATACAAGAACTTTACGAGTTATGTATTTTATTTTCATCATTTCACTTTCATGATTGCTGTAGTGCATAAACTTATGTGATTTCACCATCGTCATATAGACAACCATCACTCGTGTAATGATTATGGTAGACAATAAATGTTTGTAGTTTGTTTTGAACTCATAGTTATCTGTTATTTTCAAATTATGCGTACATGTTTGTGTGTGTACATTGGTGGGGACTTACTTAAGTACCAGGGAGTGGAAAACAGTCGGAGGGGATAATCTGCCCTGAACAGTAATCATTTCGGAGATGTAAACCTAGTCATCTAACTTTCCCCTTTTCCACTCCTTGAAGAGTATCTAGCCCAGCTAATTTAACGAGCCACTTCCAGATGTACGCTTGGATATTTATGGGCATAGTCCTTATTTCAGCCATATAGATTTTGTTCCAAGTCAATTTCTGACCAAGTGGGGCTGCCAGCATGTGATAAGTACATTTAACATGGCGGGGGCACCCCCACTTCCGACATCTACTTCTATTCTCCATGAGTTTTTAGGTTTTCTTGTATGTAAATCCATGGATTCCAGACAATAGACTTTCTAGTTATACCAGTCTCAGGTTTTCTCAATGTGTGTCCTATCCAGTGCCAGAGTCTGTCCTTCACCTCTAGGTTCACTGGTGTTTGTCTAGTTCTCTCCATGAGCTCCACATTGGTGATTCTGTCATTCCAGTTTACTCCTAATTTGCGCTGGCACAAATTAGTTAATGTTTTAACTTAATTTTAATTGTTTTCCTTGTTCTCCACGTTTCTTAACAATACAGTAGTACTGGATTAACGTCAGAATTAAATATTCTAACTTTTGTGGCAAGTTTAATTTCTGTTTGACTTCCACAAATGTCCCAGTATAATAATAGTTAGTTAGTTAGTTAGTTAGTTAGTCGACAGATCATCCTCGTTGCACATCGGACCATTCAGTCCATAAGTGCTCGGATCCCCTCCTCAGCAAATCCAGCAGCGTGTAGCGGCTAACGACGCCAGTTCTGTGTTGGTTTATCAATCTTCTTTGGCTTCCTGCGTAGTGTTCTTGTTTGGCCACCCCTCTTTTAATTTGCTGCTCTCGCAGTCTGGCCATTGTTGTAGATTCACAGTCATCACTTGGTTCTTGCAAAAGTCTCACTTCTCGTAGAGCATTCAGAATGTCAGCCTGGTCCATGGCGCGTCCGCCCTCCACAGTAGCCTCACCTGCGAGCTTGTCAGCCCGCTCATTTCCTTGTACTCCCGCATGACCTGGCACGAAGATGAAACTAATCCACCAATGTACACACACAAACATGTACGCATAATTAGAACGGGAAGGAATTCAGTATAATAAAATCTCCTCCAGCCTTCTGTATTCTAATTCTGACATCTGTATATGTTCCACCCTCTGTGTCTACACTGCTACTTACACAGATGTATGACTCCATCTTAAAGTGAGGTTTCATCAAGAGAGACCTGGTTTGATTGATTTATTCACATGTCCTATCTATCTCTTATGACTATGTGGTTGTTTCGGGATTTGAAATTTAAATATTGAGCACAACCCACTTGGCGTTGCCGAGGCGTTGCCAGTAGTGGGTTGTGCTCAATATTTAAATATCTCTTATGAATTTGTTAACCTAATTGTTGTGAACTCCCCTCCAATGTTAATTTGTCCTGCATCGGATGTTATGTGAGAGAACGGAGGGCAATGTCATCAGCGATAACCAGATCATCAAGACGCTTTTTTCAGAGGAAGCCATTGAATTTCATTTCTGCCAGTGCTTGTTGTTGTCATCACCATCCAGTTTATAGCTAGTAAGGGAGTCTCAGTAGCAAAGTGATCAAGCCGTCTGCCTTGCGCTCAGAAGGTAATGGTTTCAATCATGGACTTTGTCATTCAGTTAACGAGTGCATTTTTCTTGGAGACTCATGGGGGTCGTCGCTGGAGCTACGGAGTTCATTCATTGTGTGACACTTTCTGCAGGCCGCCCTGCGGAAAGAGACCACGCCATATGGGATAAAACCTGGTTCAATGAAGACAATCCTCCCGACAGCTAGTAAAAGTAGTCAGTAGAGGTGACAAAAAGCAACTCTGTCTCACTATGTTCTTATTTTGAATGCCTACTTTGGTTTTCCCCCATGGAGAATTGTGTCCTTCATGTCTAAGTATGTTGCCTTTATTATGTTAATAGTCCTGATATTTTTGTCCCTCGTGGAAGAATTATAAGTCGGAAAAGCCAGACTCGCGCTGATGCTTCGCGAGTCTCCAGATAAAGCAGTCAGTAGCTCACAATCTGCGCTTAGAACGGGAAGGAAGTGCATTCGAAGATGCCCAGACAACATTGAAGCTGAAGGAAGTCATGGGGCACACCCAGTCGGATAGACGGGTGTTCGGGCACCATGACAGAGCTCTGATGTGGTCGAAGGCGACGACCAAGGAACGCAGAGACATGGTGGTTCTGGAGATCCGCGAGGGAGAGGACGAAGAGAGAGAGAGTGCAAATGGCTGCCAAGTAGGTGCAACAGGGCCAGTAGATGTCATTGGAAAGGGTAATGCAGAGGTCCCTAACCTGGAATGAGATATGGCATATGGCACCACTGCACTTAAGTTTCGTCGTCTGATCCCTCTACAATGTCCTGCCATCAGCTGCCAACTTGGTCAAGTGGGGTAACACCACCCATCCGTCCTGTCCCCTCTGTAAAACGGTCCAGACAGCTGAGCATGTATTGTTCGCATGTAAAGTAGCCCTAACCCAAGGTTAATTCACATAGCGCCATAACATAGTCCTTACTAAGTTTGCGGACATAGTGGATGTAGCCAGAATGCAGGCGAACAAGAGGCCAGGCCGAGGCCGCTGGGGATTCACTTCGTCAGAGCTGGGCATCAACGTAAAGATAAAGAAGACTGCGCTGTCGACCAACCGTCCATTTTCGACGGTGTAGATGATTGGGTGCTGACCGTGGGACTACAGGGTTGGGGGGAGTACCCTGAGGTGATCCGACAGTTTCGCTTGCTACCTGACATCGTACTTCACTCCTCGTCGACCAAACAGCTAACACTGATTGAGCTGACAGTCTTATATGAATCGAATATCGAGGAGCAGCATACTTACAAGATGGAGAAGTACGGTGACTTGGTCGCTAGTCTGAGACAGGAAGGGTACAACCTCAGGCTATTCGCCATTGAGGTGGGCGCAAGAGATCTTGTCACCCACTCCGTGTAAGATGTATTGAAGCAGATAGGCATAAAGGGACAAGCGAGAACTCGGGCACAAAAACAACTGAGTGGAGCAGCCGAAAAGGCCTCCAGCTGGCCGTGGAACTGCCGGAACATGGAATGGGACAAGTCTCGACTGTAATATGGAATTTCTGTCTGTATGTAAGAACAATAAAACCAGAACCAATCTCTCAAAAAGGGCTAGAACTTGCACTGTCTCGTGTCGACCCTATAGCCTTCACTCAGAGCGAGGAGAGTGCACCTGAGAACGGGGCTGTTCGGTCATAGTTGGGGCAATTCACCGCACGGTAACATCGCTATATCAAACAAATGTTGGCCGAAGCCCAACCTCCATACCAGGGCGGAAGTCGTCTGACGAAAGCCGCACTCAGCAGCAAAGACCGAAACAGGGGTGGAGGACCCCCAGGGGAAGAGCTGGCTTCCCACTTAAACGTTGACTTCTGTTGGGATTCAATTTAATAGTAGTCATCGGACAGTTGGAATTAAACGTTGACTTCTGCTGGGATTCTATTTAGTAGCGCTCACCGGACAGTTGGACTTAAATGGTGACTTTTCGTTCAGAAAGCAATGCCAAATTAAAATATTGAGCCTAAAATTGCCTTAGGTTGGGGTTGATTGTATGTACCGCAAAGGACACCCAAAGATAGAATAGGAACTGCCAAAAATGCTTTCAGTGGCATGAAATCTGTATTAGCATCTCGAGAGATTAACAACGCATTAATAATAATGAGAATTGTAAAATGTCAATTATATTCAACACTACTAGTACTACATGGTGCCGAAGCCTGGACATTGAAAGCAACTAGAAAGTCAAATAGAGGCCCTGAAAATGTGGATATGCAGAAGAACATGTATTTCATAGAAACAGAAACAATCAAACACAGAATTTCTAGAACAACTGGGAATGAAAAGAGAATTAATGAAAGAAATAACAATAAGAGGCAAGGTGAAATATTTCGGCCATGTTAAAAGATATAGGGGAGACTGGGGAGAAATGGACCAGCAATTTTGTAGTTTTCAATTTTTGCTCATCACCGGAACAGATTTTATCGAAACATAACAAAACCATGACTAAAATGTTGTACATTCATTTATTTTAAAAGGGGAAAACATTTAGCAATCTATTTCTATATGTTTCTTTACAAAATGCATTTCAAAAATGTATATGAACATGGGGAGAAATTGACCACCATTGGGGTGAAATGGACCAGCACGTGGGGAGCAATGGACCATAGTGGGGAGAAATGGACCTTTTTTAAAAAGAAGCAGCAACAACTCATCCATATTGCTATAAGAAATAAATAATCATTAAAAGGATATTTGCAGTTTTTTTTTTTTTATTATTTTAAGCGACAGTAAAAAAGTTTAATATGATATATTAATCTAATATAAAGTTTTATCGAACATTTGTGCCTGCAAGACTTTCTTTGAAGACATAGCCATCTTTGGTCCTAGAAGTGGTTCCAGTGATTGTAGATCTAGTAAGCTGTGCTTTAATGCATGTAATTGAGACACTGGCGACATCTTCTACCTTAGGCTTAACAAATTTACCAGCAACCTTCTCACTCTTGCGCAAGAACTCTACCTCAACATCACCATCATCATCAATGTCTCCCCTTACAATTCCTACATAGTAAACACAAGTCTTCTTTGTTCCATATTCACATAGCACACACTGGCCTTCAAAAACCTCACGCACACCAGTCAAGCTAACCGTACACTCCTCATTTTCACCAAATGAAACATCAGAATCTGTGTCATCACAAAACGAAATGTCAGTTTCTGGATCTGAATCAACATCAAGTTCTTTCAGCAGCTGTCTCTTTGCCTTTTTGGGTGGAACTTTTGCTGCCTTTTCTTTCATCACCGCCCTTTCCCTAATTCGATCCATTTCTGGCGTAGAAGTAGCCAGCATAGTTTTTCCTCATATTATTTGAATCTTTTCGCGGACCAGCTTTTGGTAGTCCTCTGAAAACATGAGGCGAAATAAAGGAAGAAGTAGCTTTATGTTGAAGACTCCCTGATATTTCCTGCAAGTTATCTACAAGGTTCTCAACATTACACTCTTTCTGATTTTCATGAAATTCTTGCGCAGTTTGATCTGTGCTGGTACCACAATGTGGAGATGCTGATCCTGTCTGTTCATTGCTTTCTAAAGTGGCATTTTCACTGTCCTTGCTGATGGGCCTGTTCGTTATTTCTGAAGGCATAAAATCATCTTCTGTAAAAACATCTTCGTTAAAGGGCCAAATACCTGACACTGCAAAGTCTGATTGAATGTTAATGGGAGTTGCCGCTTTAAGAAAAGCGTGGCCTCCTAGATTTGCAACTTGATAGATTGTCAGTGGTGTCCCAACATTTTTCATCATCCATGAATCACACGCATTGTTGTAGACCGACTTCATGGGTCCAAAAAATGAACGGTCCAAGGGCTGAGTTTTAGATGAGGTGTGTGGTGGCAACGTGATCACATGAATGTTGTTTTTCTTGCACAGTTCAAGTGATTCAAATGAAATGTGGGAATCGTGATTGTCCAAGATCAAAATCAAAGGGAAGTCTTTGGAAGGTCTTGAATGCTTAATGAAGTGATTTATAACTTTGACGAAATTATCACGGGTCATCCAACCTGATTCATTCACAAGGCCAAGGGAACCCCCAGGTGCTCCAGCAAGCATAAAATTCTTAAAAATGTTTCTGGGAAACACAACAACTGGAGGGATAATGTGACCCGCAGCTGAAACAATGCAACAGATTGTGACCAGTTCTCCTCTTTCTCTGGATGTCACCTGGCCTATTTGCTTCACTCCTCGTGGGGCAATTACTTTTGGCACTTTCTGTACAGTGGTCAGACCTGACTCATCCAAATTGTAGATTTGAGCTCCACTCACATTTAGTTTTGTAATGGTTTCCTTCACAATGTTGAAGTAGGTGCAAATATTATGTTTGTTGAAAGCTGTAGCTCTAGCCAGAGATGTTGCCTCAGGTTGCCTTATGGTCAGCTCGGGATTCCGTCGCAAAAATCCACAAAGCCAGTCATTCCCTGCCATCATTTGCTCATCCCAGGTTAAAGGATGTGCAATGTTATTGACTTTCGCCATCTCGTACGCCAAAATACGAACGTTTTTAGTTGTAAGTCCATGGAACATTCTTGCACAATCTTTCAAGTAATTAGCAAAATCAGCTTCATGCTTAGCTGTGAAAACAAGGCTATGCCTATAATTTAGTACGAGTCTAGTAGGCAGACCATTTCCTTCTCTGTCTTTTGTAAGATTGTTATTGAGGGTAGAGCGAGCAATGCCGTACTCCCTTGCAGCTTTCCTCACTTTCATTCCATTTTTCACAGCATTAACAGCTTCTCTCATACGTTCCTCCGTAACGAGACCCTTGTTGTTGTTTCTGATGTACAATCTTGGCATCTGAAACAAAAGAGTGACAGAATTATATAACATTTAGAATGGTAGGCCTATAATTTGCAAAGAAATACTGATCATAGCACGAATGGCGTGCATCTTTAATAAATCACTGAAATCAAATTTGTTAACAGTTTTATTGGTCTAGATTTAGACCCCAGTATTAAAAAGAATCAATAATGCTGATATTCGAATGCAATCTTCAACACTTTTAATAACAACAGACTGTCTTGTCAATTTCTTCTATGGGGAGAAATGAACCATGGGGAGAAATGAACCGGTCCATTTCTCCCCCATCAATGTATTAAACTATTCAGCCATAAAGTCTCTTAAATCTAATATTATATGCTATATTTTTTATATGAACTCTTAAATAACAAGTAAATAAGATATTAACGTAATTACCTTGTCCTGATTCCTGACTATGCGTCTGCTTTACGATGGTGTCTGGAACTGGAAAAAGAAACTTTAGTGCAGAAAATTTTTCAAACTTTGCGTGGGAACGACCTGTGCGGGAAGTCGATGGCAAATGAAAAATTCGGACTATGTTTGATGTGGAAAACAAACTTATTATGGTTTCACTTTCATTGCATCACAGCCAGGGGCCAGAGAGGGGGTGGTCCATTTCTCCCCAGTCTCCCCTAACACCCTTACAACAACCATATTATAGGGTCAGGTAGAAGGCAAGCCAGAAAGCGGTAGACAACCATACAAATGGGAAGACACTATCAAGAGATGGACGAATAGCGGTCTGACAGAATGTACATTCAAGGTGAGAGTGTAGGAGATTCGTTGCAGCCAATCTTCATTGTGGAGACGGCACTTGACTGACTGATTGATAAGACATGAGACTTTTTAAATAGTAGTAGTAGTAGCAGCAGCAGCAGCAGCAGCAGCAGCAGCAGCAGCAGCAGCAGCAGCAGCAACAGCAGCCGTTGTTGCTGAAGCTTAATAGTCAGTGTCTGCGTGTATGTAATGGCCAATATTTTCTGTTTCTTATATACACCCCATATTGAGTAGATAATTTGTGTGGCTCAGCTCTCACACGCACGCACGCACACAGAGAGAGAGAGAGAGAGAGAGAGAGAGAGAGAGAGAGAGAGAGAGAGAGAGAGAGAGAGAGAGAGAGAGAGAGAGAGAGAGAGAGAGAGAGAGAGAGAAAAGAAAACACACAAACGCAAGTCCATATTATGAAGCATGTTTAGGAAATTATGTTCTTGATGACATGCTCTAATAATTTACAAACAAATATGGGCTTTGTATTAACACCGTTTCAGCCTGACTCTGGCTACCACTAATCTTCAAACCAAATGTCAAACCTTGTGTATGTTTGACGGCTGCATGGCGAAGAGGTTACCGACGCAGTTTGTAATTCTGCATCAATCAATCAATCAATCATGTGCCATGGCGGAAAGTGTGGGCGGTCATGACTCCCATTTCACTCGATCATCAGAGTCGGGGATCAGCTCAGTGTTCTGTCTCGTGGGTTCAATAAAATATCTTCCAATTTTTGGGAAGCAGCAAAGATAAGATTCCTGAGATGGTTGTTGTGAATAGCTTGGATTGCCAGAGTAACTAACAATGCATGTCTGGAAGAAACTAATGAAAGTAGAACATTATATACAACCATCAGAAAGAGACAATAGCATTCTTTAGTATTGTGATGATAATAGAAACTTGGGAAAGCATTGTAATGACTATCACAACTGATTAGAATCAATCAATCAATCATGTGCCATGGCGGAAAGCGTGGGCGGTCATGACTCGCCATTTCACTCGATCACCAGAGTCGTGGATCAGCTCAGTGTTCCTGTCTCGTCCATGCCATGTGGCCAAGCCATCCAGGTATTTTCCTCTCGGTCTTCTTCTTGGTCTGTTCCCTTTCGATCTTGCCAGTTGTCACCAAGTTCTCTAATCCATTTCTTCTCATAACATGTCCAAAAAATTGTGACTGTCTACGTCTAATTTCTCTAATCAGTTTACGATGTTCATTTGTCTCCTGTAGTACTTGGTCATTGGGTTTTCTGTCTGTCCATGGTATTCTTTGCATTTTCCCCAGAAACTAAATTTCTGCAGCCATCAGATGTTTTTTCAGCTTGACTGCTCATTGTCCAAGTGTCACATCCATACAAAAGAACAGGCTCCATGTATCCCCTCAACACTCTTTTTCTCGTTTCAATTGACTATCTTTTTATTGGTCAGAATGTTTTTCATCTTGCATACCGAGTTCAAAACACAGCTGCGGGCAATTTGGCAGCAGGCTGCCTTGGTTTTTTTAAAAAATGAAATAGTATGGGTGCTAGTCGTTCAGAAAACAATGGCAAACTACTCAACATAAACTTGCCAAGAGATCACAAACAGCAGAGAATGCAGGGGTTGACTGTGACGTCCTGTAAAGGATATGCAACTAGCTATTTTAGTATATGTTGGGTCGTCTGTATTTCTCCTGGTGGCATAAACATTGCAGAGACAGGCATTTGATGCAAAGCAAGTGGTGCAGAGGGCACTTTAATATAATGATGATGATACACTGGGTATATGCATCAGTGAAGTATCAAAACAGCAAGGTGGTTGTTTATTTGTGGATGGAGAAGACATAAAGCCAGTGTTATTTCTAGAGTTTTATTATTATCTTGAGAATAAAACAAATCAACAATAAATACCATATTGCTTTCATCCGTGGTGTAATATCGGTTGTTCTTTGATGAGTTCATACAAAAGTATCGATAAATTAACATTTCAAACAAAAGAATCAACAAATGATACATCTCAAAGAAAAATATTAAGAAATAATTCTTTTCAAATATAATTATTAACATATATCATCATCAAGTGCCATGCCGACTGGCGTAGGCGTTCATGACTCTCCACAGATCTCAGTCTTTGGTTTTCTGGATCAACTCTACCGTTGATATTCCTCCATGCCACCGTCGCAATCCATCCAGCATCATTTCTGTTGGTCTGCCTCTGCTCTCTTCCCCTCGATCTTTCCAGTTGTCACGATGTTCTCCAATGCCTCTCTTCTCATCACATGACCAAAAAATGTTGTTTGCCTCTTTCTTATTGTTGTATATAGTGTTCTAGTTTCATTAGCCTATTTCAAGCATTCGTTGTTAGTTACTTTGGCAGTCCAAGGAATTCGCAACATTCGTCTCAGGAACCACATCTCTGTTGATTTCAATTTCTTCCTAATTTATTCATTTACATTCCAAATTATGATATATCAAACATAATTATCAATACATGATATGGTTAACACAATTATCAACACATGATATACCTAACATAAGTATCAACAAATGATATAATTAACATAATTACCAACACATGATATATCTAACAACATTATCAGCACATGATATATCTAAAACAAATGATAATAAAAGATGCATTTCACACAAAAAAAACTGTTGATACAAACTTCCTGCTATACTGTATTCGCACTCATGCACATATTTCAACCCAAAAGTTACAGCAGCAGTTCCAGTGATTTCTGTAGCAACATATCATTAGATGATTACATACAATTTAACTTTTGCAATCCTAGTCAGATACAATTTTAGCGATTTATTTCCTTTTAACATATTCATGACAACAAACACCTTACTGGTTTAAAAACGTTAAAGGCTAACAAAACCCTTGTGATACTGAAACCTGACAAAGGGGGTGGTGCAGTACTGATGGACATGTCAGACTACCAGAGTAAAATGGAAGAAATATTATCAGATGAATCTAAATTCAGGGTTGATCAAGAAGTAAACAAGTCGGAGGACCTGGATGCAAAAATTAGGAAAGAGATCCAGTTACTTGTGAATGCGGGACTTATTAGTGAGACCACTGCAAAAACGCTCACACCGCGTGGCTCCCAAACTCCTCAGATGTATGGTCTACCCAAACTTCACAAACCTGGAATCCTGATAAGACTGATCCTGTCCATGGTTAACTCTACACAACACCGAATGGCGAGATGGCTAGCTGAAACTTTAAAGCCAGACGATAGTCCTTCGATCCAAAAATACTCATAGATACATTCCAACTGGTGGAATTATTGGATACTATGGACATAAATAATAAACACATGGCATCCATGAATATAGCCTCCATATTCACCAACATTCCATTAGATGGCAGTGGAATTAATAAATGAACGCATTAAAGACAAACAGGAATACCAACATCTATTCTGGAGAGGCTATTACTACTATGTTCCGCCAACATACAATTAAATTTTCTAACAAAGTCATACAGCCATACTGACGGAGTGGCCATGGGGATTCCTTTTGGTCCTATTCTAGCGGACATCTTCATGGCACATTTAGAAGAAAAGAGATCCTCAGACCGTAACAACTTGGTCGTCTACCGTCGTTATGTGGACAATATACTAATTATCACCACAGACGAGCTACAAGCAACATCGTGCCAGGCCATAATGAAGATGACGCATAAAAACATCTATCTATGGAACACGAACATAACGAAGCGTTGCCTTTCCTAGATATTCTAATGAGACGTAGAGCAGACGGCACAATTCTAAGATCGGTGTATCGCAAAGAAACTTGGACTGGCCTAGTACGAACCCTGTTTGACCGTGCTAGGAAGATATGCACCCAGGACACACTGACAGAAGGAATTTGAAACTCTGAAGAATGTCTTAAACCTGAATGGGTACACAACAGGATTTATAAAGCGCCACTGCCAACAACCCAAACCAAAACCAGACTTAACTACAGTCCCTAAACTCAAGGTATTCATCCAGCTAACCTTTCGAAGGGATGACGTAATGCAACGTCTACAAGACCGGCTTACTAAGCAGTAGGCCGAACATTCTGTGCTGCAACTCCAGTCATCAGATATAAAACCGTACCGATTCCTACACCAGCAGTAAAAGAACCTGTCCCACTGTACGCCAAAAACAATTGTATTTACCAATTCACATGCAGGTGCCAGTCTACCTACATCGGTAGAATAGAGCGGCAGCTGAACAAAACAGTTGCTGAACATATACCTCAATGGATTGACAAGATACTACACACAGGCGATGGGAGCCTAGAGGGGCCAACACACCGGAAGCTTCCCGCTTCATCAATTGATAGGCATATGCTGGAAAGCGGCCATGTGATTGATAGAGACAGTGCCTTTTGCATATTGTTTAACACACAAAATACTCGCTTGTTAGAGTTTGCAGAAGCAATAATGATTAATCTACACAAGCCAGTTTTGTGCAAACAGAAAGACATGTTAGTCAGTTTAAAATTACCATGGCAGACAACTGACATTACTGTGCGAACATGTGTATATTTAAGCTTGGAGAATTTATCTTGTTATTTTACTTCATGTTGTGTGAATTCTGCAGTATGTACCTGACGAGATCCAGCGAAATATGCCAGGCAATAAATCATGCAATCTATTGTTTGTGTCTTCGTTATTCAAATATTCATGACAACTGTCTAGGAAATAATTTCTTTCCTTTTAACTTATTCATGACAACTGTTAAAGAAAATATTTATTTCATTTTAATTTACTTATGACAATTGTCTAGGAAATAATGTCTTTCATATTAACTTATTCATGACAACTGTCTTTGAAAGAAGAAAGTAAGAAAAGTATATAATGTACAGAGAAATGATCAAATGTGTGGTGAGCTGACTTCTGTAAAATGAATCATGCTACTGTGTACTCCATCTGCTGGATGACATCCCCAATGAAGCATAAGCCCTCAAGCCCAGCCCTGTGTAGACATGTCCATGGTTGGTTGGTTTGTGCGGCTGTAGTTATCTCCAGCCAGTTTCAGGCCCACCCTTCTTTCCCATCTCTTACCTCATGCACGGTAGCTTACGGGGTTACTGTTCTTGGCTTCCCTCACAGACCCTGGTAGACACAGGTGATACCAGGTACGTGTCTAAAATATGTTTGTAGGTCATCTTCATGCTGCGGGACGTCACTCTCAACAAATGGTTAACAGATTCTCAATCCTTTGTCAGTTCTCTTGCCTTGTGGACCTGAATGCCCGACATGTCTGCTGTGTCTTGTCTATTTATGTACTGATTGATACCTGCCTCATATTGTGCCGTCTATTTTGGTGCTGGTTGATCCCTGTCTCGTAAACCTGAAACTGTCTTATATCACTGTTCTTTACAAACCATTGTGATGTGTCATGTGGCTAAACTAGTTCAGTTTCTCAGTCACGATACTGTTTATGAGACAGTTTTCTTCAATGTTCAGATCGTTTAGAATGTCAGTATTTTATTATTGTTTCATGATATTCTAGGAACTTTTGTAGGTAACCAGTGCAATACATACAGTTTGGTTGTGTCTATTTGTCGATTTTAAAGTATTTTTGATGAAATGAAATAAAATTTGGTTGATTCTGAAAGCTCTAGGACTCTTAAATGATATGCATTTTTTTGTTGTGGCACCCACACCGCCGCTTGTGTTTTATTTCTAGTATGGGGAATAATGTGTCAAACGCTGCTGGGAACTGAGTATCCTCCTAGATAAGTGGATAGTTCTGGAGTAGAGCAGAGCAGGTTACTCACTTGTCCTGACAATTAGAAATTGTTGTCACAGGCAGATGTAAATTACCTCAGTGTGGGTGTGGAAGGCAAGAGGAAAACACCACATTTCCCCACAAAATCATGCAGAGTGATTTTGAAGTCAGTGAACAACATTAATGCCTGTTTTAGGACAGCCTTTTCATTTATGGACTGTCACGAGTCACAGGTGACAGCAGACTGTCAACAGACTACCAACTGCACAAAGCTGAAAAGGCAGACCAAGAGAAATGATGGAAGGACTGAGAGGTGACATGGAGGAATATCATCAATAGAAGTGATCCAGAACACCAAGGACCAAACTCTGTGGAGATACAAGAACGCCAACACCAGTTGGCAGGACACAGGATGATGAAGGACAACTGCTTTCCCAAGCAGCCACCACATAGTGTGCAAACAAGCTTCACCAAGCAGCCACCACACAGTGTGCAGACAACAAGCTTCACCAAACAGCCACCACATAGTGTGCAGATAACAAGCTTTACCACATAGTGTGCAGATAACAATCTTCACCAAGCAGCCACCACATAGAGTGCAGATAACAAGCTTTACCAAGCAGCCACCACAGTGTGCAGATAATAACCTTCACCAAGCAACCACCAAATAGTGTGCAGACAACAAGCTTCACTAAGCAGCCACCACATAGTGTGCAGGTGACAAGCTTTACTAAGCAGCCACCACATAGTGTGCAGATAATAACCTTCACCAAGCAACCACCACATAGTGTGCAGACAACAAGCTTCACTAAGCAGCCACCACATATTGTGCAGATAACAAGCTTTACTAAGCAGCCACCACATAGTGTGCAGATAATAACCTTCACCAAGCACCACCACATAGTGTGCAGACAACAAGCTTCACTAAGCAGCCACCACATAGTGTGCAGATAACAAGCTTTACTAAGCAGCCACCACATAGTGTGCAGATAATAACCTTCACCAAGCAACCACCACATAGTGTGCAGACAACAAGCTTCACTAAGCAGCCACCACATAGTGTGCAGATAACCTTCACCAAGCAACCACCACATAGTGTGCAGATAACAAGCTTTACCAAGCAGCCACCACAGTGTGCAGATAATAACCTTCACCAAGCAACCACCACGTAGTGTGCAGACAATAAGCTACACCAAGCAGCCACCACATAGTGTGCAGACAATAAGCTACACCAAGCAGCCACCACATAGTGTGCAGACAATAAGCTACACCAAGCAGCCACCACATAGTTTGTAGACAATAAGCTACACCAAGCAGCCACCACATAGTGTGCAGACAATAAGCTACACCAAGCAGCCACCACATAGTGTGTAGACAATAAGCTACACCAAGCAGCCACCACATAGTGTGCAGACAATAAGCTACACCAAGCAGCCACCACATAGTGTGCAGACAATAAGCTACACCAAGCGGCCACCACATAGTGTGCAGACAATAAGCTACACCAAGCAGCCACCACATAGTGTGCAGACAATAAGCTTCAGAAGCAGCCACCACATAGTGTGCAGACAATAAGCTTCAGAAGCAGCCACCACATAGTGTGCAGACAATAAGCTACACCAAGCAGCCACCACATAGTGTGCAGACAATAAGCTTCAGAAGCAGCCACCACATAGTGTGCAGACAATAAGCTACACCAAGCAGCCACCACATAGTGTGCAGACAATAAGCTACACCAAGCAGCCACCACATAGTGTGCAGACAATAAGCTACACCAAGCAGCCACCACATAGTGTGTAGATAATAAGCTACACCAAGCAGCCACCACATAGTGTGTAGATAATAAGCTACACCAAGCAGCCACCACATAGTGTGTAGACAATAAGCTACACCAAGCAGCCACCACATAGTGTGTAGACAATAAGCTACACCAAGCAGCCACCACATAGTGTGCAGACAATAAGCTACACCAAGCAGCCACCACATAGTGTGTAGATAATAAGCTACACCAGGCAGCCACCACATAGTGTGTAGACAATAAGCTACACCAAGCAGCCACCACATAGTGTGCAGACAATAAGCTACACCAAGCAGCCACCACATAGTGTGTAGACAATAAGCTACACCAAGCAGCCACCACATAGTGTGCAGACAATAAGCTACACCAAGCAGCCACCACATAGTTGTCAACAACTCAACTGACAGGCATCATAGGGTACTTCTCCCACACCATACAAGACTTGCAAGTCGTGTGCGAGGAAAAATACATGGTCCATTTTATTGCCGTTGGCTCGCTACATTCAGTAAACAGTCGCTATTGGAACACACAACATAAAGCCACAGAATTATCTATCACAAGCTGCTAACCCCTATGCTAACTCTCTATCTATTAGTTAAACACAAAAACCCCTATCGCTACTCTAACGAGGTGCACACTACAAGTCCTGTCCTCCCGTCTGACGATCTTCTCTCCTGTGGTCACACACCACGCGGAGTCACCTTCACCTTGGTGCGTGTTGCCTCACACGGCACGCTGATGGCAGACGTGGTATGTTGAGTGTATACTCAACTTTGCTGTGGCTACCACGAGGCGTGATGTTATCGTGATTAGAGTGCTAACTCTCTGAACAACGCCTTCGTGTCTCATGAGGGAATGGGTAACCATCTCCTATTACCTCATCTCCCATTGCCCTTCCCTCGGGCACCGTATCCCCTCATGGTCCTCTTCAAGATTGACTGCTCTCCCTGGCGGAGGGGATGCGGTCGAGTCTTTGACACACACCCACCCCTCCTGTGTTGCGTCATCAACTTTCACTCATTGGTTGTGACGCAAGAGGTTTCTAAAAAATTAGTGTCCTCTAATGTTTGTCAAAGACTCTAGATAACCTGGCTTTTGGGAATTTTAATAGACTTCTACTGACTATTGTCCACAATGTAGCAAACTTTACTTGCTACTGGCAATCGCCACAAACTTGACTGGTTGGCGTGAGCCCTCTTCTCGCATGCTATATTATATTTATTAGAGGTATGTCTGAACCGGACCGTTGTCTGTATAAGACCTGCCCTCACATAGTAAATTAACTTACTACCCATACAAAGTTGACTTTCTTAGGGTCAACACATGAATTGCTTCATGTCCCCCATATAATATTTAACAACCCATTATACAAGAGTGTGTGCGACAGGCTTTACCTACTTCGCTTCCGCGTGTAAAGTTTTATTTCACTGTTAAGTTAGTTTTTCGTTGTCTATTATGTCCCCTGACCCGAAGTTATCTGCCTTTGATCTACAAAAAGTGTATGTAATTTATATGTTTGTTTTTCTGGTTGTTTGCGTGTTTGGATGTAATTAATGTACTAATCTAATTTCTACCCTATATTTATAACTTCTATGTGTATGTATGTTAGTTTTTTGAGTGTCATAATTTGGTTAAATGTGGCCACGCACGCAAAAAGGAGAGAGAGAGAGAGAGAGGGGAGAAGAGAGGAGAAAAAATAGAGAGAGAGAAGAAAAGAGAGAGAGAGAGAGAGAGAAGAGAGAGAGTTAAAAGAGGGGAGAAGAGGAAAGAAAAAAAACACAAACCCGCAAGCCCTTTTTTATGAAGCATGTTTAGGAAATTATGCTTGATGACATGCTCAAAATAATTTACAAACAAATATGGGCTTTTTTTAACCCCGGTTTCAGCCTGACTCTGGCTCCCACTAATCTTCAAACCAATGTCAAACCTTGTGTATTTTTGGGAGGGCTGCATGGCGAAGAGGTTACAGACGCAGTTTGTATTCTGCATCAATCATTCAATCAATTTGCCTTGCGGAAAGGTGGGGGGCCCGGGACTCCCATTTCACTCGACACCGGGTCGGAGATCAGCTCAGTGTTCTGTCTCGGGGGTTCAAAAAAAATTTCTTCCAATTTTTGGGAAGCAGCAAAGATAAGATTCCTGAGATGGTTGTTGTGAAAGTTTTGGATTGCCAGAGTAACTAAAATGCATGTCTGGAAGAAACTAATGAAAGTAAAAACATTATATAAAACCATCAAAAGAGACAATAGCATTCTTAGTATTGTGATGATAATAGAAATTTGGGGAAAAGCATTGTAATGACTATCACAACTGATTAGAATAAATGAATCAATCATTTTCCATGCCGGAAATTTTGGGGGGGTCATAATCGCCATTTCACTGGGTCACCATTCGGGGACCCAGGTCAGGGGTTTCCTGTCTCGCCCATGGCCGTGTGGCCAAGCCATCCAGGTATTTCTTCTCTTTTTTCCCTCTTGGTCTATTCCCTTCGATCTTGTCAGTTGTCACCCAAGTTCTCCAATCCATTTCTTCTCTTTAACATGCCCAAAAAAATTTGACTGTCTACGTCAAATTTTTCTCAAATCAATTTACGATTTTCATTTGTCTCCTGTAGTACTTGGTCTTTGGGTTTTTTCTGTCTGTCCAGGGTATTCTTTGCATTTTCCCCAGAAACTAAATTTCTGCAGCCATCAGATTTTTTTTTCAGCTTGACTGCTCATTGTCCAAGTGTCACATCCATACAAAAGAACGGGCTCCATGTATCCCCTCAACAATCTTTTTCTCGTTTCAATTAACATCTCTTTTGGTCGAATGTTTTTCTTGCATACCGAGTTTTAAAACACAGCTGCGGGCAAATTTGGGAGCAGGCTGCCTTGGTTTTTAAAAAAAATGAAAAAGTATGGGTGCTAGTCGTTCAGAAAACAATGGCAAACTACTCAACATAAACTTGCCAAGAGATCAAGCAGCAGAGAATGCAGAGGTTGACTGTGATGTCCTGTAAAGGATATAAACCCAGCTATTTTAGTATATGTTTTGGGCGTCTGTATTTCTCCTGGTGGCATAAACATTGCAGAGACAGGCATTTGATGCAGAGCAAGTGGTGCAGAGGGCACTTTAATATAATGATGATGGGTGCACTGGGGATATGCATCTGTGAAATATCAAAACAGCAAGGTGGTTGTTTATTTGTGGATGGAGAAGACATAAAGCCAGTGTTATTTCTAGAGTTTTATTATTATCTTGAGAATAAAACAAATCAACAATAAATACCATTTTGGCTTTCATCCGTGGTGTATATCGGTTGTTCTTTGATGAGTTCATACAAAAGTATCGATAAATTAACATTTCAAACAAAAGAATCAACAAATGATACATCTCAAAAAAAAATATTAAGAAATGATTCTTTTCAAATATAATTATTAACATATATCATCATCAAGTGCCATGCTGACCGGCGTAGGCGTTTATGACTCCCCACAGATCTCGGTCTTTGGTTTTCTGGATCTACAGTTGATATTCCTCCGTTCCACCGTCGCAATTCATCCAGAAAAATTTCTCTTGGTCTGCCTCTGCCTCTCTTCCCCTCGATCTTTCCAGTTGTCACGATGTTCTCCAATGCCTCTCTTCTCATCACATGACCAAAAAATGTTGTTTGCCTCTTTCTTATTGTTGTATATAATGTTCTAGTTTCATTAGCCTCTTTCAGGCATTCGTTGTTAGTTACTTTGGCAGTCCAAGGAATTCGCAACATTCGTCTCAGGAACCACATCTCTGTTGCTTTCCAATTCTCTTCCTAATTTGTTCATTTACATTCCAAATTATGATATATCAAACATAATTATCAATACATGATATGGTTAACACAATTATCAACACATGATATACCTAACATAAGTATCTACAAATTATATAATTAACATAATTACCAACATATGATATATCTAACAACATTATCAGCACATGATATATCTCAAACAAATGATAATAAAAGATGCATTTCACACACAAAAAACTGTTGATACAAACTTCCTGCAATACTGTATTCGCACTCATGCACATATTTCAACCCAAAAGTTACAGCAGCAGTTCCAGTGATTTCTGTAGCAACATATCATTAGATGATTACATACAATTTAACTTTTGCAATCCTAGTCAGATACAATGTTAGCGATTTTTTTTCCTTTTAACATATTCATGAGAACAAACACCTTACTGGTTTAAAACGTTAAAGGCTAACAAAACCCTTGTAATACTGAAACCTGACAAAGGGGGTGGTGCAGTACTGATGGACATGTCAGACTACCAGAGCAAAATGGAAGAAATATTATCCGATGAATCTAAATTCAGGGTTGATCTAGAAGAAAACAAGTCGGAGGACCTGGATGCAAAAATTAGGAAAGAGATCCAGTTACTTGTGAATGCGGGACTTATTAGTGAAGCCACTGCAAAAACGCTACACCGCGTGGCTCCCAACTCCTCAGATGTATGGTCTACCCAAACTTCACAAACCTGCATCCTGATAAGACCGATCCTGTCAATGGTTAACTCTACACAACACCGAATGGCGTGATGGCTAGCTGAAACTTTAAAGCCAGTACGATAGTCCTTCGATCCAAAAATACTCAGAGATACATTCGAACTGGTGGAATTATTGGATACTATAGACATAAATAATAAACACAGGGCATCCATGAATATACCCCCCATATTCACCAACGTTCCATTATATGACAGTGAAATTAATAAATGAACGCATTAAAAGACAACAACTAAAACTAAGAATACCAACATCTATTCTGGAGAGGCTATTACTACTATGTACCCGGCCACATACAATTAAATTTTCTAACAAAGTCATACAGCCAAAACTTACGGAGTGGCCATAGGGAGTCCTCTTAGTCCTATTCTAGCGGACATCTTCATGGCACATTTAGAAGAAAAGAGATCCTCAGACCGTAACAACTTGGTCGTCTACCGTCGTTATGTGGACAATATACTAATTATCACCACAGACGAGCTACAAGCAACATCGTGCCAGGCCATAATGAAGATGACACATAAAAACATCTATCTATGGAACACAGAACATAACGAAGCGTTGCCTTTCCTAGATATTCTAATGAGACGTAGAGCAGACGGCACAATTCAAAGATCAGTGTATCGCAAAGAAACTTGGACTGGCCTAGTACGGACCCTGTTTGACCGTGCTAGGAAGATATGCACCCAGGACACACTGACAGAAGAATTTGAAACTCTGAAGAATGTCTTAAACCTGAATGGGTACACAACAGGATTTATAAGCGCCACTGCCAACAGCCCAAACCAAAACCAGACTTAACTACAGTCCTTAAACTCAAGGTATTCATCCAGCTAACCTTTCGAGGGGATGACTAATGCAACGTCTACAAGACCGGCTTACTAAGCAGTAGGCCGAACATTCTGTGCTGCAACTCCAGTCATCAGATATAAAACCATAACCGATTCCTACACCAGCAGTAAAATAACCTGTCCCACTGTACGCCAAAAACAATTGTATTTACCAATTCCATGCAGGTGCCAGTCTACCTACATCGGTAGAATAGAGCGGCAGCTTGAACAAAACAGTTGCTGAACACATACCTCAATGGATTGACAAGATACTACACACAGGCGATGGGAGCCTAGAGGGGCCGACACAACCGGAAGCTTCCCGCTTCATCAATTGCTAGGCATATGCTGGAAAGCGGCCATGTGATTGATAGAGACAGTGCCTTTTGCATATTGTTTAACACACAAAATACTCGATTGTTAGAGTTTGCAGAAGCAATAATGATTAATCTACACAAGCCAGTTTTGTGCAAACAGAAAGACATGTTAGTCAGTTTAAAATTACCGTGGCAGACAATTGACATTACTGTGCGAACATGTGTATATTTCAGCTTGGAAGGATTTATCTTGTTATTTTACTTATGTTGTGTGAATTCTGCAGTATGTACCTGACGAGATCAGCGAAATATGCCAGGCAATAAATCATGCAATCTATTGTTTGTGTCTTCGTTATTCAAATATTCATGACAACTGTCTAGGAAATAATTTCTTTCCTTTTAACTTATTCATGACAACTGTTAAAGAAAAAATTTATTTCATTTTAATTTACTCATGACAATTGTCTAGGAAATAATGTCTTTCATATTAACTTATTCATGACAACTGTCTTTGAAAGAAGAAAGTAAGAAAAGTATATAATGTACAGAGAAATTATCAAATGTGTGGTGAGCTGACTTCTGTAAAATGAATCATGCTACTGTGTACTCCATCTGCCGGATGACATCCCAATGAAGCATAAGCCCTCAAGCCCAGCCCTGTGTAGACATGTCCCATGGTTGGTTGGTTTGTGCGGCTGTAGTTATCTCCAGCCAGTTTCAGGCCCACCCTTCTTTCCCATCTCTTACCTCATGCACGGTAGCTTACAGGGGTTACTGTTCTTGGCTTCCCTCACAGACCCTGGTAGACACAGGTGATTACCAGGTACGTGTCTAAAATATATTTGTAGGTCATCTTCATGCTGCGGGACGTCACTCTCAATAAATGGTTAACAGATTCTCAATCCTTTGTCAGTTCTCTTGCCTTGTGGACCTGAATGCCCGACATGTCTGCTGTGTCTTGTCTATTTATGTACTGATTGATACCTGCCTCATATTGTGCCGTCTATTTTGGTGCTGGTTGATTCCTGTCTCGTAAACCTGAAACTGTCTTATATCACTGTTCTTTACAAACCATTGTGATGTGTCATGTGGCTAAACTAGTTCAGTTTCTCAGTCACGATACTGTTTATGAGACAGTTTTCTTCAATGTTCAGATCGTTTAGAATGTCAGTATTTTATTATTGTTTCATGATATTCTAGGAACTTTTGTAGGTAACCAGTGCAATACATACAGTTTGGTTGTGTCTATTTAGTCGATTTTAAAGTATTTTTGATGAAATGAAATAAAATTTGGTTGATTCTGAAAGCTCTAGGACTCTTAAATGATACGCATTTTTTTGTTGTGGCACCCACACCGCCGCTTGTGTTTTATTTCTAGTATGGGGAATAATGTGTCAAACGCTGCTGGGAACTGAGTATCCTCCTAGATAAGTGGATAGTTCTGGAGTAGAGCAGAGCAGGTTACTCACTTGTCCTGACAATTAGAAATTGTTGTCACAGGCAGATGTAAATTACCTCAGTGTGGGTGTGGAAGGCAAGAGGAAAAACACCACATTTCCCCACAAAATCATGCAGAGTGATTTTGAAGTCAGTGAACAACATTAATGCCTGTTTTAGGACAGCCTTTTCATTTATGGACTGTCACGAGTCACAGGTGACAGCAGACTGTCAACAGACTACCAACTGCACAAGCTGAAAAGGCAGACCAAGAGAAATGATGGAAGGACTGAGAGGTGACATGGAGGAATATCATCAATAGAAGTGATCCAGAACACCAAGGACCAAACTCTGTGGAGATACAAGAACGCCAACACCAGTTGGCAGGACACAGGATGATGAAGGACAACTGCTTTCCCAAGCAGCCACCACATAGTGTGCAAACAAGCTTCACCAAGCAGCCACCACACAGTGTGCAGACAACAAGCTTCACCAAACAGCCACCACATAGTGTGCAGATAACAAGCTTTACCACATAGTGTGCAGATAACAATCTTCACCAAGCAGCCACCACATAGAGTGCAGATAACAAGCTTTACCAAGCAGCCACCACAGTGTGCAGATAATAACCTTCACCAAGCAACCACCATATAGTGTGCAGACAACAAGCTTCACTAAGCAGCCACCACATAGTGTGCAGATGACAAGCTTTACTAAGCAGCCACCACATAGTGTGCAGATAATAACCTTCACCAAGCAACCACCACATAGTGTGCAGACAACAAGCTTCACTAAGCAGCCACCACATATTGTGCAGATAACAAGCTTTACTAAGCAGCCACCACATAGTGTGCAGATAATAACCTTCACCAAGCAACCACCACATAGTGTGCAGACAATAACTACACCAGCAGCCCCACATAGTGTGTAGACAATAAGCTTACATAGCAGCCACCACAATAGTGTGTAGACAATAAGCTCACCAAGCAGCCACCCACATAGTTGTAGACATAAGCTTCAGAGCAGCCACACATAGTGTGTAGACAATAAGCGTCAGAAGCAGCCACCACATAGTGTGCAGACAATAAGACTTCAGAAGCCAGCCCACAATAGTGTGCAGACAATAAGCTACACCAAGCAGCCACCACATAGTGTGTAGACAATCAGCTTCAGCAAGCAGCCACCACATAGTGTGCAGACATAAGCTACACCAAGCAGCCACCAATAGTGTGAGACAATAAACTTCAGAAGCAGCCACCACATAGTGTGTAGACAATAAGCTACACCAAGCAGCCACCACATAGTGTGTCAGACAATAAGGCTCACCAAGCAGCGCACCACATAGTGGTCAGAACAATAAGCTACACCAAGCAGCCAGCCACATAGTGTGCAGACAATAAGCTACACCAGCAGCCACCACATAGTGGGCAGACAATATAAGCTACACCAAGCAGCCACCCATGAAGTGCAGACAATAAACTTCAGAAGCAGCCACACATAGTGTGTAGACAATGAGGCCTACACCAAGCAGCCACCCCACATAGTGTGTGAACAATAAGCCTACAACCAAGCAGCCACCACATAGTGTGCAGACAATAAGCTACACCAAGCAGCCACCACATAGTGTGCAGACAATAAGCTACACCAAGCAGCCACCACATAGTGTGCAGACAATAAACTTCAGAAGCAGCCACCACATAGTGTGTAGACAATAAGCTACACCAAGCAGCCACCACATAGTGTGTAGACAATAAGCTACACCAAGCAGCCACCACATAGTGTGTAGACAATAAGCTACACCAAGCAGCCACCACATAGTGTGCAGACAATAAACTTCAGAAGCAGTCACCACTAGTGTGTAGACAATAAGCTACACCAAGCAGCCACCACATAGTGTGTAGACAATAAGCTACACAAGCAATGCCACCACTAGTGTGCAGACAATAAGCTACACCAAGCAGCCACCACATAGTGTGTAGACAATAAGCTCACACCAAGCAGCCACCACATAGTGTGTAGACAATAAGCTACACCAAGCAGCCACCACATAGTGTGTAGACAATAAGCTACACCAAGCAGCCACCACATAGTGTGCAGACATAAAGCTTCACGAAGCAGCCACCACATAGTGTGTAGACAATAAGCTTACACCAAGCAGCCACCACATAGTGTGTAGACAATAAGCTACACCAAGCAGCCACCACATAGTTGTCAACAACTCAACTGACAGGCATCATAGGGTACTTCTCCCACACCATACAAGACTTGCAAGTCGTGTGCGAGGAAAAATACATGGTCCATTTTATTGCCGTTGGCTCGCTACATTCAGTAAACAGTCGCTATTGGAACACACAACATAAAGCCACAGAATTATCTATCACAAGCTGCTAACCCCTATGCTAACTCTCTATCTATTAGTTAAACACAAAAACCCCTATCGCTACTCTAACGAGGTGCACACTACAAGTCCTGTCCTCCCGTCTGACGATCTTCTCTCCTGTGGTCACACACCACGCGGAGTCACCTTCACCTTGGTGCGTGTTGCCTCACACGGCACGCTGATGGCAGACGTGTATGTTGAGTGTATACTCAACTTTGCTGTGGCTACCACGAGGCGTGATGTTATCGTGATTAGAGTGCTAACTCTCTGAACAACGCCTTCGTGTCTCATGAGGGAATGGGTAACCATCTCCTATTACCTCATCTCCCATGCCCTTCCCTCGGGCACCGTATCCCCTCATGGTCTCTTCAAGATTGACTGCTCTCCCTGGCGGAGGGGATGCGGTCGAGTCTTTGACACACACCCACCCCTCCTGTGTTGCGTCATCAACTTTCACTCATTGGTTGTGACGCAAGAGGTTTCTAAAAAATTAGTGTCTCTAATTTTTGTCAAAGACTCTAGATAACCTGGCTTTGGGAATTTTAATAGACTTCTACTGACTATTGTCACAATGTAGCAAAACTTTACTTGGCTACTGGCAATCGCCACAAACTTGACTGGTTGGCGTGAGCCCTCTTCTCGCATGCTATATTATATTTATTAGAGGTATGTCTGAACCGGACCGTTGTCTTATAAGACCTGCCCTCACATAGTAAATTAACTTACTACCCATACAAAGTTGACTTTCTTAGGGTCAACACATGAATTGCTTCATGTCCCCCATATAATATTTAACAACCATTATACAAGAGTGTGTGCGACAGGCTTTACCTACTTCGCTTCCGCGTGTAAAGTTTTATTTCACTGTTAAGTTAGTTTTTCGTTGTCTATTATGTCCCCTGACCCGAAGTTATCTGCCTTTGATCTACAAAAAGTGTATGTAATTTATATGTTTTGTTTTTCTGGTTGTTTGCGTGTTTGGATGTAATTAATGTACTAATCTAATTTCTACCCTATTTTATAACTTCTATGTGTATGTATGTTAGTTTTTTTGAAAGGTTTT
>JACEFZ010010015.1:0-48437 GCA_014155875.1 Cepaea nemoralis | reverse complement strand
TCACAAGTGACAAAGTCTAGAACCACGAGAGGTTCCGGCCAGAAGTGTGGCACAGAAAACATCGTCTGCCTACACGGATTGAACCTGGCACTTTTCACAAAACACAACCACGCCCTAACCTGGCTCTGACGACCAGAGCAAGTCAGAACACTAACCACCAGCCTAACCTGGCTCCTTGACAGCATCTCAGAGCAAGTCAGAACACTAACCACTAGCCTAACCTGGCTCCTAGACAGCATCAGAGCAAGTCAGAACACTTGCCACTAGCCTAACTTGGCTCCTTGACAGCATCTCAGAGCAAGTCAGAACACTAACCACTAACTTGGCTCCTTGAAAGCATCAGAGCAAGTCAGAACACTGACCACTAGCCTAACCTGCCTCCTTGATAGCATCTCAGAGCAAGTAAAAGCTGACTTGGAACCTATTCTGAACACATCAAAACTGACTAGGCACCATTTCCGAACAAGTACAAAATGATACAGCTTTGTGACATCATTTCTGAACAAGTACAAACTGACTAGGCACCATTTCAGAACAAATGAGAACTGGCATAACTCCATGACACTACTTCTGAGCAAGTAAAAACTGAATTGGTCTCACGACATCATTTCTGAACAAGTGAAAACTGATACAGATTAGTGACAAGTAAGAGAACAGGTGAGAACTGGCATGGCTCCAAGACAAATTTCTATAAAAGTCAACAATGATGAAAGTCAGAGCTATGAAACAAAATAGAAAAACTATTGAAATGTCAATAACCTTTAGCTAACTTAATCTACCTCTTCTTTGTGGTGTCTGTTATTCTCAAAGTCACCCCTGATCCACTGCTGAAGGTGCTTTCTCTGGTCCAGATCTCCCACTTTGTAGGTCAACCTGAGCATGTTCCGATAGAGTCTCAATACTTCTGACCGAAGCATGAACTGTGTTTACAGAGAAGAATAATTTATAAGGTAACTTTTTTTGTAAAATGTATTCAATACTTTACTTTCTTTCTGCTCTTCAACCTCGGGTTGCAGTATCCACTATCAAAGATAGACTGAAGTTAGTCCTGTCACCCTGTGCACATGTGGACTCAGAGAACAGATAGCCAAATATAGCCTCCAAGACTGCTAAATGTTTTGTCAATTGCAGACTGAACCTGGCCCATAATAACAAACATCCACAAACAGTTGTTTCTGAGTCTGACAGAGTTCTCAAATCCGGTAACAGACATCCACAAATGCCTCTAATGACAGCAAAATCCTCTAATGACAGCAACACACTGACCTCAAGTCAGTTAGTGGTGTTCGGTATAAAATAGAATAAAATGCCTAATACAGTGCAGGCCTGATAATAGGAACTCACCTAGGTCCCAAGATATAGTTCTTATCAGAAATTCCTCTTATAAGAGATAAGAGACAAAGAAGAAAAATTGCTGGGGATAAACACATTTTTTACAACAGAAATCGCCACATCCAAGATCACCTTAAGTGGGTTGCACTGTAATCCACATGTATGCAAACATATTACCATAGAATGGGCTTTTTCTGCAAGACAGAAAGTCTAGGGAGGAAAGTTCTGAATTTTATTTGCATATACAAATGAATTATAGATTTGTACAACATAGTGTTCTTCTTCTTCTTCTTCTTCTGAGTTCATCCATAGTTTGTTTTTTTTTGGACGTGATTATGTTGTGCCTGTTTACAGCAGAGCTGCGTTCTTGCGCTGTTAGGCCGACACATCCGACTTCTGCGGGCATTTGTTGACCGGGTTAACCTTCCCGGGGTTTCTTAGGAAATTTGACTCTCACTGTTGTGGTGTTATCGCCCATCCCAGCTGGCTCATTTAGAACAGCCAAAGACATCCTGGTCAGCCCTCAAAGGAAGGCAGGGGCAGACCATGGACATTCCCGTCCATCCAAGGGGGCTTCCATAATTGCAGAGCTGACATACAGTGCTCTGGTACTAGGCTCACCCAAGGAATCGTCACGTCCTGCACATGGGTGCTTAGCCTCACTTCCGGATATTGGGCCTTCCATTCACCATAGGCTGTTCCTCCGGAAACCAGAAGAATGCAGTCTGCAGATGACATCCACACAGTGAACTTTCGATTCGGACTTTACACGTAATGGATTTGCTATCCAAGCAATATTCCATTTCGTGCCACTAGGACACTTTTCCACCTTTTATGAAGCCCACACAGTGAGCTTTCGATTCGGACTTTCCACGTAATGGATTTGCTAGCCAAGCAATATTCCATTTCATGCCTCTGGGACGCTTTTGTAACTGACATACCTGTGGTATGAAGTGTGGCAGTCTAAATACTTCTTCATGCACCTTTAGATGTCAACCTGAATGTAGTTAAAGTAAGCTGCGGTCAACTTGAGCTTGTTGATATCTCCATAGAGCTTGTCCTCAAATGAAACAGGTGTGGGCCAAAATATCTTTCTCTGTTCTGCATATATTGGGCACTCCTGCAGAAAATGTTTAGCTGCCATTTTACCAGTTCCACAATTGCATTCATCGGTATCTCCTATCTTTAGTTTATTGAACAAGTGGTATTTCAGCCTGTTATGTCCTGTGCGGAGTCTGAAGATTGCTACTTGTTCTCTTCGGTCGAGTTTGTAATATGCATCATTCTTCTGGTGGCCTGGATGCTCTGATGCCCATTTCGTTCTATAAGTTCTTTTTATAAACCTCTTTGCCTCATTATAGGTTATGTCTATGTCAGGCTGTGGTAGTTGTCCACCCTCTTTTACTAGTCTGTCAGCATCTTCATTTCAAGGTATACTGCAATATGATGGGATCCACTGTATTACAACTTTTTTGGATTTCTGGCATAGACCATGGAGTGCTGCTCTTAGGTCAGCTAGTTCTGTGCTGTTTTTGCTCTTCAGTATTGAGACAGCTGACTTTGCATCTGTGAAGACAGCTATTTGCTTCTCTTTATTTTCCTCCATCAAGAGCATTTCTGCTTCAGTTTTCAAAGCCTCTACCTCCGCTTTGAAGTTACTTGAAAATTTTCCAGTTGCCACTGACTTGTTTTTTTTTCACTCCATTTTTTAAATTTAGCAGAATTCCTCCTCCTCCATTTTCTATTCAATTTTTGGCTGATCCATCTGTATATGCATGGGTCCAATTGCTTCTTGGTAATGTTCTTTAATATTTTAGGGTTATTTTTCTTCTTTCAGTTTCATTCTGAGTGTTCTTTTTCTCAATACCAGGAATGTTTTCTATCATCTCAGGCAGTTGCTGCTGTCTCCAAGCTGGGAACTTGTGTGCATTGTAAATGGGTTTGACTGTTGATATGTTAAGTATGGAATCTGCCCTAATCTTTCGTTTTGCAGTTTCTACAAAGTTGCCACACTTCAGTCTTCCCTTTCCAAAACCATTAAACCTGTTATACATAGGGTGGTCTGTCAATCTTCTGAATTTTTCAGCTTGTTGCTGGGCTCTGCTATCTCTTCTATCCTGCATTGGCTGTAAACAAGTGATCTTTTCTAGTTCATTAATAGGCCTTGTCTTCAGGCTTCCAGTTATGATTCGCATTTCTTGATTTTGGACTCTACTTATTTTTTTTATAAAGCGCCACTGCCAACAGACCAAACCTAAACCAGAAGAAACTACAGTCCCGAAACTCAAGGTTTTCATCCAGTTAACCTTCCGAGGAGATGACGTAATGCAACATTTGCAGGACCGGCTCATCACAGCAGTCGGGCGAACATTCTGTGCTGCAACTCCGGTTATCAGGCACAAAACCACACCGATCCCCACCCCAGCAGTTAAAGAACCTGTAGCTTTGTACACCAAATCGAATTGTATGTACCAATTTACATGTAAGTGCAAGGCCATCTACATAGGTAGAACAGAGCGACAGTTACATAACAGAGTTTTGGAACACATTCCGAACTGGGTGGACAAGATACTACACACAGAAGATGGTAGCCTAGGCAGGTCGACACACCGGAACAGTCCTGCCTCATTGGTCGCGAGACACGTGCTTGAGAGTGGTCATGTGGTTGAAAGAGACAGCGACGGAGTGATCGAGTGTCAGAATCAATGGATCCAATAGAATAGATGTCTTTGTTTAACGTGAATTTTATTTGCCAAATAAAATATCACTGTAACTGTACATAGAATGTGTCCTTGTGGACAAATAATTATCGTCTTTGTGAAGTCTGAAGAAAAAGAACTTGCAAACAAAAGACAGACAAGAAGAGAGAATAATAGAATAGAGTCTTCTGAAGCCAATCGACAGCGGTAGTAAACACAAATTTTTTTTATTAGTGTCTCGTACTATTCACAACAATTTGTGAATAGGGGCTCCCTATTTTAAAATATTGTTTTTGACGCCCAAAGTCAAAGGATCGAACAGAACAAACACTGCAAATGATCTACTACACAATGGTGATAGCATGCAATAAATACCTGTTTAAGTGTCATATGTGACATGATGATAACAAAATCAGCGCCTAAACTGTTCCAGAAGAAAGACTTAGATCTTGGAACTGTGGTGATTTGACCGTCTACTTTACTTGCAGACATCACTGATCCGCCATCACTTCTTTCACTCCGCAACTAAGAGAGTTCCTAAATACAACGTACCTCTGAACACAGGAGAGGTCAGTGTCAGAGCTGATACTGTTTCTGCCCCTGCATGTTGTAACTTTTATCAACTATATCCCGATATAGAGAGATTAAGAGATTAAGAGCAGAGTAGGGCAGGCAAAGACATCATTTCAGAAAATGAAGAGTATCTTATGCAATAAGTCGCTATCAATGAATGTAAGAAAGAGAGTACTAAAATGCTATATAGAACCAGTTTTGCTGTATGGCAGCGAATCTTGGAATGTAAATGAACAAATTAGGAAGAACTTAGAAGCAACAGAGATGTGGTTTTTAAGACGAATGTTGCGAATTCCTTGGACTGCCAGAGTAACTAACAACGATTGCCTGAAAGAGGCTAATGAAACTAGAACACTATATACAACAATAAGAAAGAGACAAACATCTTTATTTGGTCATGTGATGAGAAGAAAGGCATTAGAGAACATCGTGACAACTGGAAAGATCGAGGGGAAGAGAGGCAGAGGCAGACCAAGAGAAATGATGCTGGACGGACTGAGACTGTGGCATGAAGGAATAACATCAGCAGAGTTGATCCAGAACACCAAAGACCGAGATCTGTGGAGAGCCATGAACGCCTACGCCAGCCGGCACGGCACTTGATGATGATCCCGATATATATATATATATATATATATATATATATATATATATATATATATATATATATATATATATATATATAGGCACTCTTCCCACATATATATATATATATATATATATATATATATATATATATACTAGCTGACCCGGCCCGGCTTCGCCCAGGCCCTGGAGGGGATCTATCTATCTATCAGTCTGTCTGTCTGCTTGTTTGTCTGTCTGTCTGGCTGACCCGGCCCGGCTTCACCCAGTCCCTGGTGGGGAGCATCTCATTTAATTCATATAAGTAGTCATATTAATTAACATGACCAAACTATGCATGGAAGATACTTATAATATAGTAACATATAAAGGCAGGAAATCAGACCCCTTCCAAATAACATCTGGCTTGAAACAGGGTGATGCACTATCGCCGCTACTCTTCAATCTGGCTCTAGAGAAAGTTGTAAGGAAGGTAAAGGAGGAATGTGATATTGGAGGAACATCCAAGCTGCTTGGTTATGCAGATGATATAGATATTATAGGGCAAAGTGAACAAAAGACATTAGAAATATTGACTCACTTAAAAGAAAAAGCCCAACAGATGGGGCTGGTTATCAACCAAGATAAGACAGAATATATGGTAATTTCAAGAGAAGGAATGGCTAAAAAACTCTGGCCACATACAAATAGATAATATGACCATTAAAAGAACGGAAACATACAAATACCTGGGTACAATCTTCAACTGCTCCAACATCATAAGGGAAGAAATACAAACTAGAATCAACTCTGGAAATAAGATATACTATGCACTACAACATCTACTAAAATCAAAGGCGCTATCTCGTAACACCAAAATCACAATATACAAAACACTGATCAGACCAGTTGTGCTGTATGGCTCTGAAACCTGGAGTACAACGAAAGGAGACGAAGCCTTGTTACAAACCTTTGAGAACAAAATTTTAAGACGCATCTTTGGACCCATTAGGGATACACAAAGTGGAGAGTGGAAAAGAAGAAGTAACAAAGATATTTATGATTTGTTTAAGTCCCCGCTAATCACTGGTATCATGAAGGCTAATAGACTACAATGGCTGGGGCATATAGAAAGAATGGAAGATATTAGGGAAACAAAACTCGCTTACACTCAGGAAATAAATGACCGTAGACCCCGAGGTAGACCAAGAAGGCGGTGGAGAGATAATATACATACAGACCTACAAGCACTTGGAATCAACGACTGGCAAGAGAAGGTCCACCAGAGAGACGAATGGAGACAGATTGTATTTGCAGCAAAGAACCTCAATGGCTCGGAACGCTGAAGAAGAAGAAGAAGTCATATAAGCTCTCCCGTTCCCGACTATCTGTCTGTCTGTCTGTCTATCTGTCTGTCTGACCGGGCCCGGCTTCACCCAGTCCCTGGTGGGGAGCATCTCATTTAATTCATATACGTAGTCATATAAGCTCTCCCGTTCCCGACTATCTGTTTGTCTATCTGTCTGTCTGTCCCGGCCCGGCTTCACCCAGTCCCTGGTGGGGAGCATCTAATTTAATTCATATACGTAGTCATATAAGCTCTCCCGTTCCCGACTGTCTGTCTGTCTATCTGTCTGTCTGACCCGGCCCGGCTTCACCCAGTCCCTGGTGGGGAGCATGTCATTTAATTCATATAAGTAGTCAAATAAGCTTCCGTTCCCGACTATCTGTCTATCTATCTGACCCGGCGTGGTTTCGCCCAGCTCCTGGCGCACAGTAACTTAAAAGAATGTCCTTCCACACACCATTCAATGAAAACTGTAGAAAAAGATGGGTTACAATGTTATGCATTATGCATTATTTTTATGAAAACTTTGAAAATGCCTTAAAGATTATATCATTATTTATTATAACTCATATGCCTGAAAATAACTATAGACAAAGAGTTTAACAATAGTGCAAGTAAGTCCAACAATATGACTATAAAGTATATAAAAATGTTATTAAAAGTTATGCCCCTTGAAATAACTTTTCTAGAGTGAAGTCCCCCTGCCATATAGACATTATATAATGAAAATGGAAAAGTAAATGTTATTAAATAAGTAGAAGATTTTACATTAAGAAATTATTATAGTCGGTTGCACAGGAATGAAAGGAAGACGTGTAGAAAATTTCATCTCAATCGGATGTACCGTTATCGAACGCATCCAATACATAAATAGCCACAAACAAACATACACTCTGTTTTATAGATATAGATATATAATACTTTAACTCATCATATTAATAAAATAAGTGCACTGATATGCTAAATACGGCATAATACTGGGATGAAACCATAGTGGAGAGAAAGATGTAATACTAGATCCAGCTCTATTTTGTCTTGTCTGTCTGTTTCTGTCGGTCTTTCTGTCTGTCCGTACATCCGTGCAAGGGAAAGGTAACGGTTTAAAAGGCGGGGCAACATGGCTGAATGGGTAACAGCGCTTGCTCTTTAACCTCCGGTGTGCTGATGCCGAGGTAGCGGGTTAACCCCTACACCGGACAGTTGGACTAAAATGTTGACTTCTCGCCCTTGACTTTTTTTTTGGTGTGCATATCCTTTACAGGACATCGCTGTCAACACTAGCATCTTTCAGCTGTATGTTGATTTCTTGGCAAGATTACGCTCAGTAGTTTGCCATTGCTTGAGTTCAAAGCGAGCTTTCTTTTACACATAATTGTTGTGGAGTGACTATTCACAATGGAACTGCGAGTAGAAAAAAATTATATTCGCAATCGATGTTACTTAACCCTGCTCTGTTACATATAACTGTTAGTTTACCCTGATCTATTACATGTAATTGTTAGTTTACCATGCTCTATTGCGTGTAATTGTTACTTAACCCTGCTCTATTACATGCTTTTGTTAATTTTAATATACTACCTTGAAATAAGCAGGAATTTAGGGGGGAAAAAAAAATTAGCAGAGCGTGGTTTCGATCCACGGACCTCTGGATTATGGGCACAGCACGCTTCCACTGCGCCACTCTGCTGTTGTCTTGCAGTAACAATTTTCATTTATAAGCTGCTTAAATTTTTTTTTTTTAAATAGATCCTGAGCTTTTATGTCTATCTCTATCCGTCCGTCTATCTATCTATCTTTAGTCGTCAGTCTATCTATCTCTATCGTTCCGTCCGTCTGTAAGTCTATCTATCTCTGTCTGTCTATATCTTTCTGTCTGTCTATCTATCTTTGCTCTTCTGTCTGTCTATATCCCCACATGGATGATAGTGTGCATTTTACATCTGCCGTTAAGCCTTGGAGAGAGGAAAGAAAAGAGTTAACCGTTTAGATTCTGGGTTAAATTATGCGACATGGACTGTGTACAGTTTGTGGGGTTAGTCGTGATAAACAGATTAAACTGACTCCGGTGTTGCTCTAGCTCAGTAACTTGACCGTCTTGGACTGTACGTATACATAATATGATAATACAGTGGGACTGACTGGACTTCGTTCTCACAAGATTACTTATTACTTAATTAATACTTCACAGACGAGAAAATCCCGTTTCTTTCCCTTTGGGACCCCATTTAACATCTACAACGAAGCTAGGAAGTGAGGTAATGTTTTGGGAAATCGTTATTGGCATTGGCGAGAATTATGTTCGTAACACAGAAAACATGAAACACGATGTTTGGCGGGAGTCCATAAAAGATAAAACACTTACGAGAAGTAGCGGTATTGAATGATAACAATCAGACGATTTTTTTTCTAGGAACCATAGCTAGATTGAGAATGTCTGACTGTATGTGCAACTAATTATTTACGTGGCTCAGCCACTAATAATAGACATTGATGGTGGAAAGATTTCATAGCGTTCAATGTTTAGTTTAGTCTAAACTAAACTAAACATGAAAGCAATAAAATCATTGCATCAGACAATTTACGAAGCTTATAAATAAAATTTGTTACTTCAAGATAAGAGCAGAGTGGCGCAGTGGAAGCGTGCTGGGCCCATAACCCAGAGGTCCGTGGATCGAAACCACGCTCTGCTAAATATTTTTTTTTTTTTAAATTCCTTCTTATTTCAAGGTAGTATATTAAAATTAACAAAAACAACACACACAGACGCACAAAGGGATAACTATCATGAACAATCTTGGTGGTACAATACGGTGAATACGGGGAGCAGATGAGAAACTTTTCTAGAAGCCGTACATTGGACGAGTGGGGAATCTCCCAGCTTGGAGACAGCAGCGCCTGTCTGAGATGGTAGAAGACATTCCTGATATTGAGGAAAAGAATACTCAGAATGAACTGGACAGAAGAAAAACAACAATAACCTACACAGAAGAACATTACCAAAGCAGCACCTGGACTCATGCAAAGGCAGGCGGATCAGTAAAATCTCTACAGAAAATGGAGGCGGAGGGATTCTCTTGAATCTCAAATATGGAGCAAACAAGACAGTGGAACTGAAAAGTTTTCACGTAACTTCAGAGCAGAGACAGAAGCTTTAAAAACTGCGTCAGAAATGTTGTTGACAGAGAAAAAGAAAATTAAACAAATAGCTCACTTTATGATTAAGAAGTCAGTCGTTTCAATACTGAAGAGCGGAAACAATACAGAACTAGCAGACCTAAAAGCAGCACTCCATGAACTGTGCCAGAAATCCAAAAGGGTTGTAATACAATGGATTCCTTCACATTGCAACATACATGGAGATGACGAGGTTGACAGACTGGCAAAGGACCTCTTTCTTTTATAGACATAACCTGTGATGAGGCCAAGGGATTTATAAGAAGCAATTATAGAACCAAGTGGAAATCAGAGCATCCAGTTCACCAGAAAGGCGTTGCACATTACCGACTCAACCGAAGAGAACAGTTACAATCTTCACTCTGGGCAGGCCACAACAGCGTGAAGTACCACATGTTTAATAAACTAAAGACATGAGATACTGCTGGATATAGCCGTGGAACTGGTGAAATGGCAGCGAAACATTTGATGCAGGAATGTCCAACATATGTAGAAAAGAGAAACTATTTGGGAATACACCCGCTCAGTTTGAGGACAAACTCTATGGGAATGTCAAGAAGCTGAAGAACCTACACCATTATTCATTGCATGCAACAAATTTTATTAGATGTCTCAGTCATAGATTGTTTACCAGTTGTCCATGATTTACACTCACATAATAACATTGCTTCTATGGTACACTTCATGCTGGGGTTGAAGTGAACCGACACGAAGTGAACAAGAAAACATACATAGATATCAAAACATGCGACCATATTTGTGATGCAAGGCGGTAGCTGCTGGATCAGGGTACACTACTCTCAAGAGACATCACGACTGCAGCAGCAGGGTATGGCAATGTGCAATGAAACAGTTAAGTGTGTGTGACTCCTGCGAGAGAGAGAGAGAGAGAGAGAGAGAGAGAGAGAGAGAGAGAGAGAGAGAGAGAGAGAGAGAGAGAGAGAGAGAGGAGACAGAAGCAGAATAAGAGGGCACGAGAGAGCGCGCGCGAGAGGGAGAGAGAGGGAGAGAGAGGGGGGAAGAGACAGAAGCAGAATAAGAGGGCACGAGAGAGCGCGCGCGCGAGAGAGAGGGGGGGAGAGACAGAAGTAGAATAAGAGGGCACGAGAGAGCGCGCGCAAGAGGGAGAGAGAGAGGAAGAGAAAAGCAACATGAGAGGGCACGTGAGAGAGAGAGAGAGGGGGCGAGAGAGGGGGAGGAAGAGACAGAAGCAGAAAGAGAGGACACGCGAGAGAGGGAGAGAGGGGGAAAGGGGAGAGGAAGAAATATAAGCAGAATGAGTGGACACGCGAGAGAGAAGGGAGCAAGAGAAGAAAGAGAGGCACGCGGGAGAGAACACGCGCTAGAGAGCGTGAGAGGGAAGAGATAGAGAAGGAGAGAAAGAGACAAAGGGATCTTATGAGAACGAAGCCCAGACAGTCATACTGTGTACCCACAGTCCACGGGGCAGTCTTGTCAGTCTGTTACATGTGTCTGCCGGTTGCTGGGCTCTCCAGCCTCTTCGGTCTTGCATAAGTTGTAGACGTGTGATCCTTTCCAGCTTATAAATAAATAGATGTTGTTTTCATACCTCCAGCTGTGATCCACATTCTAGGATCTTGGACTTTGATTTGTGAAGGCGTGACTTGGGTACTGTTGTCCAAGCTGCAATACAGTATTCAAGAACTGGCGCCACTCGTCCAGTGTATGGCTTCTAGAGAACATTATCATCTGTTCCCCGTGTTGTACCAGCAACATTTTTCAAGATCGCCATTCCTTTTATGTATTTGTTTCTTTAAAATCATCATCTTCAAATGCCCTGCCAGCTGGCGTAGGCGTTCATGTCTCTCCACAGATCTCGGTCTTTGGTGTTCTGGATCTACTCTGTTGATAATATTCCTCCATGCCACCGACTCAATTCATCCAGCATAATTTCTCTTGGTCGGCCTCTGCCTCTCTTCCTCTTGACTTTTCCAGTTGTCACGATGTTCTCCAATGCCTCTTTTCTCATCACATGACCAAATAAAGTTGTTTGTCTCTTCCTTATTGCTGGATATAATGTTCCAGTTTCATTCAGGAAATCGTTGTTAGTTACTCTGGCAGTCCAAGGAATTCGCAGCATCCGTCTCAGTAACCACATTTCTGTTGCTTCCAAGTTCTTCCTGATTTGTTCATTTACATTCCAAGATTCACTGCCATTCAGCAAAACAGGTTCTGCATAGTACTTCAGCACTCTCTTTGTTAATGTTTCCCCCCCCCCTCGCTCGCTGTTAACTCAAGCGTAGTCCATACACACTGCTTCTAGTAGTGCTTAGGCTGAATTTTGCGCGTTGATTAGCTTTGCCTATTAACAGTGTCCCTCGCAATCAGGTGAACCCACTCCGACTTCAGAGATACTTGTAATTTACGTCCCCAAGTAAAGGACAGTAAGTCAACATTTTAGTCCAACTGTTCGATGTAGTAGTTGTAGGTTATGGTCTCCAGCTTCACGACGATAGGCAGAGGATCTTTTTTTTGGGGGGGGGGGGGGGAGACAATGGCTACGGTCATCGGTCAGTATGGTCACTGCTAGGAAGGAAAGCAATGACAAACTACCTTCTTTACAGATGCCAAGAATATCATGTACTGCAATCTCATCGATAATCAGAGAATCGGCGTAAATGGGTGTTCCACATGCGCAGCCTCGTCCCGTAGGGGTAGTCATGTGCACCAGGTGACCCCATACCGTCAGCAGGCGACTGAATGCAAAAGAGTATCAAAATTGAAAGTAGGAACTTGGAATGTAAGAACTATGAGTGGGGATGGAAAATCTGATAACATAAAGAATGAAATGAGAAGACTAAATATTAACCTGTTAGGTATATGTGAGACCAGATGGACAGGAATGTGCATTATAACATCTGAGGAATATAGAATAATCTATTCTGGTGGAGAGAAACAACAGCGAGTCTTGAAAAAGGAGAGTCTGGCATATGAGACTACGACCTCCAGCATGAGAATGGAGGTGGAGGCAGTAGCAGCGGCATTCCGGTGGCTAGAGGAGACTACTGCAACACACGCTGTATTCGTTACGGATTCAAAGAGTATGCCTAGCAAGGTGGAGAAAGGAATGTTTCGTGTGAAATGGCTCTCGTTGCTTCAGAGGTCACAGATAGTGAGAATTGTATGGATATTTTGCCCTGGCCATGCGGGTGTACGAGGGAATGAACAGGCTGATAAGCTAGCAGGGAAGGTACCTCTTGGTAGAATTTTGCCTTTGACAGGGGGAAGGTGGTCGTGCGCTTGTGGGACCAGGTAGAGAAGGCGGAGGAACAGATTGAGAACCCATATGTGGAAAGAATGAGATTGCGGGGGATCGGCAGGGGTTCTGAAAGAATCTCAAAACTGAGAGGGAAGAACAGGAGAACTTTTAATCAGATAGCGGTGGGAACGATTAGTGGTGTGACTCTTCGCTGGCTGTTGAACGAGGGGACGGAGCATGTATGAGAATGTCCTGAGTGCAGTGATGTTGGTTCCTAACTCAACTCAACTCAACTCAACTCAACTCAACTCAACTCAAGAGAAACAACAGTAGAAATTATAATGGATATAGAGAGATCAAAATCGATCAAAGGATATTGGACTGTATCAGACAGAGTGTTACTGGTGAAGTTGAGTGGAAGACCTTTTGATGTCAACGTCATACAAGTTTATGCACCAACAGCAGACAGTGGTAATGACGGCATTGATGAATTTCATAATAACTTAGAGAATGCCTTCAAGAAATGTAACAATTCTGAATTAAATATCATAATGAGTGACTGGAGTGCCAAAGTTGGAAATCAGGACGGATGCATAGTAAGCAAGTATGGACTAGGGGAACATAATGAAAGAGGCTGCTGACTTGTACAGTGGGCAAAAAATCATGATGTGATTATTGGGAACACCTGGTATAAACAGCACTCAAGGAGATTATGGACATGGAGGAGTCCTGATCATAAGATCAGAAATCAGATTGATTACATTCTCATCAATAGAAGATTTCGAAATGCCTTAAAATCACAAAAACTATACCAAGCGCACACTGCTACAGTGACCATAGATTAATCTTAAGCAATATACATATAAAATTAAAGAAAGTCAAATATACACCAATAAACACGGCACTGAAGAGTGAGGAGATAAAAGATAAATTCAACGTAGAGGTCAAGAACTGATTTGATGCATTGACCGATATGGAAATATTATTTCAAGATGTCAACGACCAATGGGAAATATTAAAGAAATCAGTCAACCAAGCTGCAGAAAAAACCATCTCAAAAATAAAGATAATAGGACCCAAGAAATGGATGACAGAAGACATCTTAAAACTCATGGAAATGAGAAGAAATCACAAAAATAACAAAGAAAAATATGAAGAGATTCACAGGAAAATTAGAAAGCTATGCAAAGAGGCAAAAGAAACATGGCTTGGGAAAAATTGCAAGGAAATTGAAAACCAACACAACACCTGGAATACCAAATTAATGCATAAAAGAATTAATGACATCACTAACAAAAGAACACACACATTAACGGATTGCAGAAAAACCAAAGATGGCAAATTCATAATAGAAAGAGATCAGATTTTACATGCGTAGTCAGATTATGTGAAAGATCTTTATGATGATACAAGAGAAGAACAATATGATCACCGGAATAATAATGAAGGACCATCAATTTTGAAGATGGAAGTTCAGAATGCTCTTAACCATATGAAAACTGGCAAGGCCGCAGGTACAGATAACATCACAATAGAAATGATCCCCCGGGAAGGTTAACCCGGTCAACAAATTCCCGCAGAAGTCGGATGTGTCGGCCTAACGGCGCAAGAACGCAGCTCTGCTGTAAACAGGCACAACGCAGTCACATCCGAAAAAAAAATTACTCCGGATGAACGAAGAAGAAGAAGAAGAAATGATCAATGCCTTAGAACATTGCTTCCCAAAGTGGTGGTCCGCGGACTGGTGCCGGTCCGCGAGCCCTTCTTTGCCGGTCCGCAATGTGAGTTGGAAAAAAAAAGTAAGAAAAAAGTTTAATATTTTCTACTTTGAGGATTGTATAGAACTTTTTAAAAACAAGATTGTCCTTTTCTCAAAACATGACATCCGCACCGTTTTATGGTGATTTAATTTTAAAATAAATTGAGCCTGCAGCCGTATAGCCCAAGGAGTATTTATTTTTAAGGAGAAGAAGGAGAAGAAATAGTAACCAGCTGAGACCGACACTAAAAGCCGGCCCGGTCGACGACATTTGTTTGTTGACGACGTGCGTTTCTTTTGTTTCTTATATGACGAAAAGTGAGAAAGATGCACATTATAATTTGATGATTGTCATAAGATGCAGAACATACGTGAATTTTCATTGTACGATAATAATGCGTTTTTCCATCGTCTGAGCGAGTGAAGGTGTTTGATACATCTGCAAAATATTTTCATTACAGCTGGACGAAAGCGCGGACGTTGCCAACTTAGCGATTCTGATTGTTTATGTATGGGAGATATCGATATAAAGACAACTTGAAAGAAGAGTATTTCTTTTTCGTCAATGAGCATTATTAAGACAAAATACAAAAACAGAATGGAAATTTATTCTCCTTTGCGGGTAGCGCTGTTTACAATGGAGCCACGATTTGATAAGATTGTAAATAATAAACAGGCCCACCCCTCGCATTAAATAGTTACTGTTAGCAGCCGATTATTAAATCATTTTTATTACAACAAGCTGTAATTTAGTCAGCTTCTTTAAAATCTGATTTGGTTTGTTTTCCAAGATATATTTTATTTTTATTTTTAATTGGTGTTCATTACTGTCGGTGTATACAAGTATATACACCTTTACAAGAAGACCTAAATGTAGTTTTGACATTTGAAAAAATTTTTGATTTGCAAATCTCTACAATAAAATTTTTACTCTCCCCCGATGTGTCTCCACCTTGCCGTGGTTGGGGAGCTTGTGTGCCCAACTGACCCCAAGCGCTATGCCGATGGATATTAACTACATATTGGACAGCTCTTGGGATAGGGACCAGACTAAGAGAGACACAACCTGCTGCTCTGCAGGTAAACAATATAAAATGACATAAAGTAGTGCAGCTTTACATAACAGAATTAAGACACATACAGGACGTTGCGGCGATTAGCCTTCATCAGCAAAACAAACACATTCCAGACTGAGGATAGCAGTCTAAATCAGGCGAACGATGCCAATAATCTCAGTCCGGACACAACCTCTAAGGCTCTCAGCCGAGGGGTATGGCTGAACGTCTCTAAGCCATAAACCCTCGGATGTGAAAGCCTGGCCGACACATACTTACATCAAAATTGAGGTAAGGTGCTGAGCACGCTACATGCTTGGTGCAGATACTCGTTCAATGGCTCTTAGCTGGGGGATATGAGGGATCCCCGGATGAGAGGGCCTCGCCGTTTCTCGCCCACAGAAGCACGGAGGTAAGGTGCTGAGCCGGCAGCACATGTAGCCTACATCGTGAGCGAGTAATAAAGGTGGAAAAACACCTCGGTCGCACGTTCCGATGAAAGTCTGTAACCGTACTCATGGAGTGAGTGTAGTCAAAGGTGGAAAATTGTCTCGTTGACACGAAATGGAACGCTTGGCTTGCGAATCCATTACGTGGCAGCCCGAAGCAAAAGCTTGCTGTGTGGAAGTCGAAATAAGAGTCTAACTTGTCTCGAAACCCGAAGAAGGCTAACCTCATTAAAAATGCCCGCCGAAGACGGAAGTGCCAGCCTACGGGCGGCAAAATAAAAATTGGCACTACGCAATTACGTCCGAGTGAAATGTCTTTCGTGACGGGAAAAGCTCTAACTAGTCTTCCCTCGTGCTAGGAACAGCTACCTGGTTTCCGAATGCCGCTCTTGTTCGGAACAGCTCTGACTAGGTAGTTTTCCGAATGTCCGACGTGTCTGGAACAGTTCTGACGGGCACAACGACAAGCACATGTCCGAACCGAAAACTCGCTGAGTGGATATCAACTGCAGACCAGTCTGGTTTGTGCGGGAACGGCCCGGGGCGAACGAAATGCCCAATATATTGAAGTGAGGAATTAAAGCAGCCATGAGCAGGACGTGACGATTCCCTCGGTGAGCCCAGCACCAGGGCGCTATGTGTCGGCCCTGCAATTATGGTAAGCCACACTGGATGGCGGAAAATGCCATGGACTGTCCCTGCCTTCTTTTGAGGGATGACCGTTAAGTCTTCGACAGTTCCAACTTGGCCAGTTTGGTTGTGGACGGTACCGCAAAAGTGAGAGTCTCCCAGGAATGCTACCTGGTCAAAAAAGCACGCTAAAGCCGGATGTGTTGGCCTACGGGTTTCTGCCCAAGGGCGCATAACTTAGACACACTGCAATCACGTCTGAAAAAAAAAAACACTCCGGATGAACGCAAAGAAGAAGAAGAAGAAATTTTTACTCATGAAAATGGGACCACCATTAAATAAATCACCGTCATCCAATAATATTATGAAGCAGTATTTAGCGCACCGGGACAACACCTACAATTACTTTGAATCTTATATTTATAATAAAATGTATATTGAGGTCGTATAAATTTCCAGATTACAAGGAGAAACATCTTTTTTTAAACGGCACCGGTACCTGGTGCAAAAGGAAAATTTTATGTCGGTCCGCGAAAGTGAAAAATTTGGGAAGCACTGCTGTAAAGAATATAGAACAAAAACCACTAAAACATACACAAAATAAGATTGCACCAGAAACTTCTACACATTATATCCGGCATCTACAACACTCGCAGAGATGGACCCATAACCCAGAGGTCAATCAATCGAAACCACGCTCTGCTATTTTTTTTTTAATTTTTTTATTACTTCATGCTTTTAGTATTGATGCAGAAAATGTAAAAAGATCTACAACAACTTTTGGACATGACAGTAACAGAGAATGCGAAACAAAAGGAGTTTCCTTGAATATCAAGAAAACAGAAACGATGGTTACATCAAGACAAGAATACCCACATAATGTGAGACAATAGAAGGGGAAAGGCTTAACCAGGTTTATAACTGTCAATACTCAGGGCATATTTAAACAACTATAAGACATACTTTTCTTTCATCATGTGATGAGAAGATACGGCCGTGAAAAACACCATGACGATTAGAGTGATCAGTGGGAAATGAGGCAGGTTGAGAGAAATGATGCTAGATGGACTGAGACGGTAGCAAGGAGGGTATCGTCAGCAGAGTTGACCAAGAACACCAAGGACCTAGATCTGTGGAGAGACATGAACACCTACGCCATTTGGCAGGGACAATAATAATGATGATGAACTGGACACTACATATTAGAATACCATTTTATCACGAGTTCAAGATTGGTTCGTCCGAGCTATGTGCTCGTAGTCAGGGTGATGTGTATGTCCGAGCTTTGTGTGGGTAGTGGTGTGCCCGTGGTTAGGATCATGTGTATGTCCGAGCTTTGTGTGGGTAGTGGTGTGCCCGTGGTCTGGATGATGTGTATGTCCGAGCTTTGTGTGAGTAGCTATGTCCCCATGGACAGGATGATGTGTATGTCCGAGCTTTTTGTGAGTAGCTATGTAGCTATGTGCTCGTGGTCAGGATGGTGTGCATGTGCGAGCTTTGTGTGAGTAGCTATGTGCCCGTGGTCAGGGTGAAGGCCATAACTTTCTATTCTATAGCCCTGACACATGTGTCCAGTCCATGGCAATGACACAGATGAGTAATTTTCTTTTATAATATATATATATATATATATATATATATATATATATATATATATATATATATATATATTTGCATGTATTGTTCATTTATTCTTTTATCAGTGTAAGTTTATTGTGTGTGTGCTGATGAACGCTTTTGCCGTAATGACCATTCTGTCCAGTGTGATCGCTATGTTCTACTTCTCGTTTCTGTTGACTCGTTAAAAAAAGAAGAATGTTAAAAAAAAAAAAATTAGCAGAGCGTGGTTTCGATCCACGGACCACGGTTATGCGCAAGTTTATGTTATAGCCTGTTAAGAATTTTCTGATAAAATTTATGTTCTTTGGTATTTTCTACAAAGGCCAGTTTTGTGGAAACAGAACGACATGTTAGTCAGTTTAAAATTACCATGGTATACTATTGACATTACTGTGCGAACACTTGCATATTTCAGCTTAAAGGAGTTATCTAGTTATTTTACTTTATGTTGTGTGAATTCTTCAGTAATCATAATTCAGTATGGTATATTATATATATAAAATATAATATAACCTGACGAGATGCATCGAAATATGCCAGGCATTAAATCGTGCAATCTGATGTTTGTGTCTTAGTTATTCAAACTACAGTATTTGTTTCTTCATCTTCTTCATCATCATCATGTGCCATGCCGGTAAGCGTGGGCGGTCATGTTTTGCAATCTCACTCTATCACCAGAGTCGTTGATCAGCTCAGTGTTCTTGTCTTGACCATACAACATGGCCAAGCCATCCAGGTATTTACTTCTCTTTCCTCCCTTTGTTATCTTTCCCTAGGTCTTGCCAGTTGTCACCAAGTTCTCTAATTTATTTCATCTCAATTCTCATCATATAATTTTTTTTTTTTTCATATCCTTTACAGGACCTCGCTGTCAACAGCAGCATCTTTCAGTTGTCTGTTGATTTCTTGGCAAGATTACGCTCAGTAGTTTGCCATTGCTTTCTGAGCGGCCGGCTCAGTATCCCGCAAGTCACCAGCGGGGGTCGAACCGCTCCCAGTTCTCTCCCGCTACGAGACTCTGCGTGATAAACGGGATTACGTGTAAAAGCCTCTCAGTAACCTCTGTCTTCATTCTGTGAGCCATCATTGTATAAAACTTTGAAACTGCTTCGTCGTAATAAATCATTGCACACTCAAGTGGAACCTGTTAATGGAACCTGTAGAATAGAGAATCCCCTGGTGAGAGCAACTCAATTCTGACCTTAATTAGGAGAGTGTAGGCCAATAGCAGCACTCAGATCTATAACAGAGATCCGATCTCTGTCATACGGCCAAATAGCTCATCACATTGGTCTTAGACATGGCAACACCAGGAAAGAATAAAGGAACGGGTAGAAACCCAGCAGATGCCCTACTGGAAGATCCTACCTTTTCACATTCCCTTCCTCCCTCCCAACCATCCTCAATCTCTCTAATTATTATCCCACTAAATTGTCCTCAACTCCCTGAGTAAAATGATATATCACACAAGCTAGTTAAAGCCATACAATAGGACACTAGTGCCGACGCTCCTATAATACTTTCTAGCACCACACCTATAGAACATTCTATCACCGCACCTATAATACATTCTATCACCGCACAGTACTGTACTCTATTCCTAATCATACTCTAAGTTAGATATGATTAATAGAATACCATAAGCCTATTCCGGTTGATGATTGAGACTATGCAATCCCAGACTGGATCTATGTCCGCCGATAAATTATCAACACATTGACACTATGGTCTCTTTCAATTAACACAACTCAGAATACTGCGCCGATCTTTAACACTTCAGAATTTTTGGCCGACTCACTCCAACTTGTTTACCGCAACGGGTTTTATATCGGGCTTGCGTGACGTCACCAGAAAGTCTAGACGCTAATCAGTCCAGAGTCTGGTTTTCTCCGCTTGTTTTAGACTGACTGGAATCAATCCGATGTCTAGTTTGCTTTCATCTGGGACTTGTCCCGGCACTTCCGAGAGTCCCGCTAATCTGGGATCTTGGGAATCATGTCCCCTACATCACAAGACCTCTCCGACGTCTGTCCAGACATTCCGTCTACAACTTCAAAGGCTGACTGCCGCCTTATAGACGGATGGCGCCATTGTACGTTTCTCGAGCAACAACTTGTTAACAAAATGCCGACCGGGGTTAGACATTTTGACGAGACTTATTTTGTTCCTCAGTCTATACAACATCAAGGGGTTTGCCTGTGTTTGTGCAGACGAATGTCTCTTTTTTTCATCGATCGAACTATCAAGTTTATTTTTCGTGACAGCATCTGTAAATTGCTTGTCCAGTACCTGTAAATTGCTTGTGCAGTACCTATAAATTGCTTGTCCAGGGTGCTTGCATCGTTTCATAATCTGCTGGACTATATATACTATCTATCGATCCGCGCACGTATGTGTACGTGCCAGACAACGCGATACTTGCATACTTCATGAGAAATAAATCGACAGGTATTGATTAGCACGCATAAACGAGCGGAAAACAAACGACATTCATGTGTTACTTCATTGTAACTGCCAAGAGCAGCACTGTACTGTGCATGTTGTATATATTATATATACTATGGACAACGAGCTTTGGTCATGAACTAAGAATATATCTTTGGTTCCTGCATTCCCCATTTATAATAGCAATGTAGTTGTAACCCACCCACCCACACCTCATTTGGGGAAGAAAAAAAACAGAAAGGTATTTCATTAGTGTTAAGAACAGACAAGAAAATCGATGTTTAGAACAAAATTGAAATCTGACAGAAAAGTTAGTGGGGAAGAGCGGCAGAGCGAGACCCAGAGACAAGATGCTGGACAAGTTGAGATCATGGGTAGCAGAAATGATTGGCACTACACGAGACAAGGCTCTGGACAGACATGCTGATCAACGCCACATGGCATGAGCTGTAGGGATATTGGCAGCACATTAGACAAAAGGCCGTTAGCATACATCACCACTAACGGCACATGGTATAAACTTCTTCTTCTTCTTCTTCTTCTCCTTCTTCTTCTTCGTTCATCAGGAGTTGTTTTTTTTTCGGACGTGATTGCGTTGTGCCTGTTTACAGCAGAGCTGCGTTCTTGCGCCGTTAGGCCGACACATCCGGCTTCTGTGGGCATTTGTTGACCGGGTTAGCCTTCCCGGGGGTTTCTTAGGACGTTTGACTCTCACTGTTGTGGTGTTATTCCCCCATCCCAGCTGGCCCATTTAGAACAGCCGAAGACATAACGGTCAGCCCTCAAGGGAAGGCAGGGACAGACCATGGGCATTCCCCGCCATCCAAGGAGGCTTCCATAATTGCAGATCCGACACATAGTGCTCTGGTACTGGGCTCACCCAAGGAATCGTCACGTCTTGCACATGGCTGCTTAGCCTGACTTCCGTATATTGGGCCCCCCGTTCACCACAGGCTGTTCCTCTGGAAATCAGAAGAATGCAGTCTGCAGATGACATCCACACAGTGAGCTTTCGATTCGGACTTTCCATGTAATGGATTTGCTATCCAAGCAATATTCCATTTTGTGCCATTGGGAGGCTTTTCCCATCTTTGATGACGCCCACACAATGAGCTTTTGATTTGGACTTTCCACGTAATGGATTTGCTAGCCAAGCAATATTCCATTTCATGCCTCTGGGTCGCTTTTGTTACCTATAATCATACCTGTGGTAGTCTAAGTACTTCTCCATGCACCTTTAGATATCAACCTGAATGTAATTAAAGTAAGCTGCAGTCAACTTGAGCTTGTTGATATCTCCATAGAGCTTGTTCTCAAATGAAGTAGGTGTGGGCCAAAATATCTTTCTCTGTTCTGCATATATTGGGCACTCCTGCAGCAAATGTTTAGCTGTCATTTTACCAGTTCCACAATTACATTCATCGGTATCTCCTATCTTTAGTTTATTGAACAAGTGGTATTTCAGCCTGTTATGTCCTGTGCAGAGTCTGAAGATTGCTACCTGTTCTCTTCGGTCGAGTTTGTAATAATGCGTTCCATTAATTTTCCTGCACAGCTAAGTAGACTGATAGGTCGATAGCCATTTGGTTCTTCCAGGTCTTTTCCTTTCTTTTGACTGGTATTAGTATAGCTTCCTTCCATTCCTGTGGGACTATTCATCTCTTCCAGCTGTAATTTAGGACTGCTATTCGTTTCTTTTTTGCCTTAGTGCCTAGTCCTAGCATTTCATTTGTGATTCCATCCTTTCCTGGCAATTTCTTCTTTTTTTTTTAGGGTATTCATTGCCTGTTCCATTTCTTCCATTGTTAGATTTACCATCATATATTCTGCTGCTGTCTCTGTATTACTATGGTGTATCTGTTTATCTTTGATTGCTTTCTTCTGTTCGGTTGTAATATCAATGTGGTTTGCACTGGCATAGCATTCCGTTAGTGCATTTGCAGCCTTTTTTCCTGTAAGCAAGGCATTTCCTTGTTTAATTGTTATTTGTTTGTTTCTAGGTCCTTCATTGTTCATTGCTCTCACTAGTTTCCATAGTTTGTTTCCATCCCTGTCAAAGTTCAGGTTTTCTGTGTTTTCCCTCCAACAATCTCTTGATGTTTGATTTACTGTTCTTTTATATTTTGCTGAAATAGCTTTGAGAGAGATGTTCGCTTCAGTTGTTTGTTCTCTCTCTGCTGTCTTCCTGGCATCTTCACCTTCATCCTCCAAAATTTGTAGTTCTCCAGTCCTGGTGTGGTTTGTAATTTTTCCTCGCTCTTCTTGGAATAGACTCAGTGGCCGCCTGCTCTGTTTAGACTTTCCACCATTTGCTTCATGTTGTCATATCGTCAGTAGTGCGTATCCCTGACCGGATCCGAAAACAAGCCCCGGATCACTGGCGTATGAAGCACTACTGACGAGCTCAAATGAGAGCGAAACTCGAGTATAGTGCTTTCATATTGACGTGGATAGGCCTTAGGTTTATACCAGAATACGATCAGCGTTGCCAGTAGTGGGTTGTGCTCAATATTTAAATTTCAAATCCCGAAACAACCAAATAATCAATTTGATTATTGCTCACTGGATTTTAAGAGGCCTGGTGTTCCTTGCCAGTGAGAAGTCCTGATCGTTCGGGTCCACATCGATTGACGGACGTCAGTCGCGGCGATTGGGCTATCTTGGGCATAGCCTGCGTGGGTGACGTTGTAATATTTTGTTATGATAATTTGGCTGTGTCAAGCGTGTGCCGCGAGGTTACACACCCGCTTCACACGCCAGTGATCCGGGGCTTGTTTCCGGATCCGGTCAGGGATATGCACTACTGACGAGCTCAAATGAGAGCGAAACTCGAGTATAGTGCTTCCATATTGACGTGGATAGGCCTTAGGTTCATACCAGAATACGATCAGCGTTGCCAGTAGTGGTTTGTGCTCAATATTTAAATATGGATTGTCTTCTTTTGATACGAGTAAATAGTTCTCTTTGTAAGTTCACGTCTTTCAAGATATCTTAGATGCTCTTTCTATCCACCCACGGTGTTCTCATCATTCTTCTAAAAAACAACATCTACACCATCCTTCCATCCATCCTGTGCCATGCCGATATGCGTGGGCGGCCATGTTTCGCCATCTCACTCGATCACCAGAGTTGTGAACCAGCTCCATGTTTATGTCTCGACCATGCCACGTGGCCAAGCCATCCAGGTATTTACTTCTCGGTCTTCCCCTTGGTCTCTTCCTTTCAATCTTGCCAGTTGTCACTAAGTTCTCTAATTAATTTATTCTCATAACATGGCCAACACATTTTGACTGTCCACGTCTAATGTCTCTAATCAGTTTACGATCTTCATTTGTTTCTTGAAGGACCACACTTCTGCAGCCATCAGATGTTTTTCAGCTTGTCTGTTCATTGTCCACTCTTCACATCCATATATAAGTACAGGCTCTACAGGTAGTACATCAACACTCTTTTTCTCGTTTCAATTGACATCTTTTTATTGGTCAGTATGTTTTTCATCTTGCTAAAGGCTACCAATCGCCATGGCGATTCTTGTTCTAATCTCTTCAAGGCATCTCCCATCAGATGTTATGACTGTTGCAAGATAATTGTACCGATTCACTTGTTTGAGAATATTCCCATGGATGGCTCAGGCGGAGGATACGATCAGACAGGTGTGCCCCCTGGAGAACATTAGGCGTGGAGAGGAGTGGGTCAGAGTGCCAGCGGAGCAGTCAGACTTGTGCAGAGTTATAATCACATTAAGCCGGGAGTGCAGGGAGTGGCCAGCAGGGGCCACGGAAGTGGAAATCCAGCAACTAATTCAGGACAATGCTCACTCGAGTGATGTGATTATATACACAGATGGTTCGGTGTCAAGAGGTGAGAGAAGTGGCTGGGGGTTCATAGCCAAAGCTAATGGTCGATGTTTGGGGCAGGAGAGCCTGGAATATGATACCACAACATCCAGCTTAAGAATGGAAGTGGAGGCAATCACTACGGCTCTCCGCTGGATGGAGAATACGACATACACACACACACACACATCGTGATTGTAACTGACTCAGAAAGCATGCTGACGAGGGTGAGGACGGGCAGACTTCGTGCGGAGTGGCTTGCTTCGCTTCGGAGGTCACGGGTGACAAGCATCGCCTGGGTCTTTTCTCCGGGGCATGCCGGTGTGCTGGGAAATGAACAGGCGGACAGATTGGCTGGCTCTGCAGAACTTGGTGGAGTATTGATACATGACAAGGCAGACGTGGTTGCGGCCTTGTGGGAGCACGTGCACACCTCGGAGGAGTAAATGGATTACCATGGTCTGGCAAGAATGAGACAACGAGGAGCGATGAAGGGATCTGGCCGACGCTCAACGCTCAAAGGAAAGGCAAGACGGACTTATAATCAGATTGCTACTGGTACTATTAGTGTTGGAACTCTTCGCTGGCTGCTGAGGATGGGGACGGAGCACTTATGGGAATGCTTCGAATGCTGTGATGTCGATTCCTAAATCAATCAATCAATCAATCTATTCCCATTTACTTGTATATTACATTGTGGTATTTCCTTCTTCTTAGGGACGACCATAATCTTTATGATAGATACTATCAGGTATATATGAATCTGAGAAATTTGCCTTAAATTAGTTGAAATGTGGTAAAGCTGTGGAAAGCTGTAGCTCAAAACTTGCCCAATCGCCGCGACACACATTGTTGACAACTTTGCCGAACGCATCAGCAGCCAGTGAAGCAGACGAGACAGCCGCCACTTCCGGTGAAATTAACATTGACCATTGATTACCACAGAGATGTCGGAGCGCCGGCACTTCGTCGGGCTTGTTGTGCCACCTCGGCCACCGCTGCTGCCAGTCGTTGGGTACGTACTCTAGCTGCTGTAGGTTACACAGGCTTTCCCAAAACTGGCTGAAGGCCAGGGTATGCACTTAAAGTCTACTCGTTGATTAGAAGTGAGTGGGAGTCTGGAGCGACTACTCACTCACAATGACAATCACAACACGGACACACCGGCGGCCGCTGACTGCGGGTCTGTAGTCGGCGCTCATTCATTCAGTCCGCTCGAACATGGCTCTCCCTAGGGTTGCAGTTATAGTTGCAGTCGTTATAGTATTTTGTAAAGTTTTGTTTACAAGTGCGCATGTAATAATAATTAACATAAAACATGTTATTGTATATAGTTCCAGCGATTACGTCTTCTGTCGACACATTTCATTATGATTATGAATGATTATATGATGCGTATTTTATTGAAGATTATAAATATTATTCATATTGTCACATCATCCTGTTGTAAATAGTGTTTTTGTAATAATAGACTGTTTGTTGCAGATTATATTGAGACACTGTGCAAAATATAACTTTGTCAAGAGACTAGTAAAGTGTGTAAAGAGGTTGTAATATGTAACCTTCCTTGTAAAGAGACTATAGCAGATAACCTTGTATAGAAACCTTGTATAGCATACATTATACTATTATACAACGTTGTAAAGAGACTGTAGCAAATAACCTTGTACAGAAACCTTGTATAGTATACAACATTATAAAGAGACCGTAGGTAGTGGATATCCTTGTATAGTTTACAACTTTGTAAAGAGACTAGCAGATATCCTTGTATAGTTAACAACTTTGTAAAGAGGTTGTACCAGATATCCTTGTATAGTTTACAACTATGTAAAGAGACTAGCAGATATCCTTGTACAGAAACCATGTATAGCATACATCTTTATAAAGAGACTGTAGTTGATATCCTTGTATAGTTTACAACATTGTAAAGAGACTAGCAGATAACCTTGTATAGTTTACAACTTTCTAAAGAGGCTGTAGCAGAAATCTTTGTATAGTTTCAATCAATCAATCATGTGCCATGCCGGAAAGCGTGGGCGGTCATGACTCGCCATTTCACTCGATCACCATGTGTCGTGGATCAGCTCAGTGTTCCTGTCTCATCCATGCCATGTGGCCAAGCCATCCAGGTATTTTCCCCTCGGTCTTCCTCTTGGTCTGTTCCCCTCGATCTTGCCAGTTGTCACTAAGTTCTCCAATCTATTTCTTCTCATAACATGTCCAAAAAATTTTGACTGTCTATGTCTAATTTCTCTAATCAGTTTACGATGTTCATTTGTCTCCTGTAGTACTTGGTCATTGGTTTTTCTGTCTGTCCATGGTATTCTTTGCATTTTCCTCAGAAACCACATGTATAGTTTACAACTTTGTAAAGAGACTAGCAAATATCCTTGTATAGTTTACAACTTTGTAAAGAGACTAGCAGATATCCTTGTAAAGAAACCATATATAGCATACATCTTTATAAAGAGACTGTAGCAGATATCCTTGTACAGAAACCATGTATAGCATACAACTTTATAAAGAGACTGTAGCAGATATCCTTGTATAGAAACCATTTATAGCATACAACTTTATAAAGAGCCTGTAGCAGAAACCCTGTATAGTATACAACATTATAGACTATCAGTTATCCTTGTACAGAAGTCCATGTATAGCATACAATTTTATAAAGAGACTTGTATAGCATACAACTGTGTAGCATACAACTTAATAAAAGATATATTTAAAGAGACTAAAGTGAAGAAAGTGTGTGTGGTCAATGACAAGGAAGTCTTGTAGTTATCTTTATAAGAAAGCCATCACTTTTATGCTGGTTCACATTGTCACGTGTTAGGGCACACAAGCAGTTTCCATAGTTTTGTTATGTTTTGTGAATGTATCAAGTTATGTTTGTTTTCATATATAGTTTTGTTGTGTTTTGTGAATGCATCAAGTTATGTTTGTTTTCATCTATAGTGTTTCCAAAATCCAAACATTGTGCAGAGTTCAGGCTCCTTGACTCATAGTGCTTGGACTTGGTCCATGGGACATATTGAGAGAGAGAGAGAGAGAGAGAGAGAGAGAGAGAGAGAGAGAGAGAGAGAGAGAGAGAGAGAGAGAGAGAGAGAGAGAGAGAGAGAGAGAGGGTGGGGAGAGAGAGATAGGTTTGTACCTATCTTTGTCTAGTTCCTATTTGTTGACCTGTGTTATTTGGGAAACCTTATATCAGGTAAGTATCTATAATATTGGTGGCAAAACTCTGGAGCAGGGGAGAGGTGAGGATTATTCCCCCCCCCCCCCCTTTTATTCTTCTGCTGCATTTCATCTACCAATATAGCAGGGGCCCTCAGCCATCTCACGCCCAGTCCCCCCTTTCATCTACCTATAGAGCAGGGGCCCTCAACCATCTCCTGCCCAGCTCCCCTTTGTAGACATGTTCATGATTGGTTGTATTTAGCAGCAAGTTTTATATGGGATGAGGGGGCCAGTCTTGTGCCAAACCTCCTGAGTTGCCTGTAATGACATGCGTGTGATTTGCTTTCCTTAACTGATTAAGTGCCAAGGGATGATTAATCATCTTAAGCGACTTCCCATATTTGCCATGGGCTTATATATCACCAAAATGTTGCCATTGCATTATAATACCAACACGTCTGCTACCATATTAACAACTTTTATGTCATAACTGTGACACACCTTTACCTCCCATCTTTTGCCATGTTTGTTTGATCCAAACCTCTTGTTTGGCACGGAATAAGCTAATTGCTGGTAACACAAGATGATATGCTCCTCTAAGCTTCTCACTCTTATTTTTCTCTTCCTCCATTTACCTCATTAAAGTATTGGGAGAGAAGTTAAGATGTTTTATGCACTCTTTATAATTCTGTTTGTAATTTGGTATTCATTTCTCTTAGGTTGTTCTTGATACCATCACTCCATCTTTAACATGGTCTTTTCCTTACTCTGTTTCCATAAAATTTCTTTAGTGTGGCAGATGGTACCAGGGTATTCTTGTGAGGTGGCCAAACCATGTAATCTGTTGTTCTCGAATGAATTACATGACTCTAAGCAAGCCCAAATAATGCACTGAGATTGCTTTAAATGACCCAGTTAGTAATTGTTTGCAATGGCCCAGTTAATAATTATTTGAAATTAACTACTTTCAGGTTTCAGAACAAGTAGGTAGCATGAACAGAAGAATGTATTTTCCTTTGTTGAATAAGAAGTGAGCAGCCATCCCTCCTTCACTGCTGTCTTCTGGTGAGCACAGCTTGAAGGAAAACATGAAAACAGTAACAAAGTATGAAGCTGAGGCTTGGAGGGGAGAGGTGATCTTACAGACAAACACCACCAACCTAACTCTGCTCAACATTATGGATCGGGGCTGCTTGCACAACTTTGAGCCAGTGGCCTGTGTCCGGTGAGTGCCAGGTTCTTACTGTACATTGACATCAGACTTAATACAACATAATCTCTCTTGGAGAGACCTCACTTCAAGAGATGGAATCGTACACTTATTTAGGTAGCAGCGTAGACAAAGGGGGTGGAACAGGTCATCCGAATGAGAATACCAAAGACTAGAGGACCTTCGATAAGACAAGGGCGTTTGTGGAAGTTAATAGAAATTAAACTTGGCACAGAACTTTGAATATTCAGTTCTAATGTTTAATCAGTACTGCTATATGAATCAGAAGCATGGAGAACAATGAAAGCAATTACAAACTACAAACATTCACTAACTGATGCCTGTGTAAAATAGAAGGAATACAATGGTATGATAAAATCACCAATATGGAGAACATAGAGAGAACTAGACTTATATCAGTGAATCAAGAAGTGAAAAACTGGCACTGGATAAGATGTACATTGAGAAAACCAGAGAATAGTATAACTAGAAATACTTTTGTCTAGAATCCACAGGGCAAGAGAAATAAAGGATGACACGAAGTAGAAACAGAAATGAACAATATGGAAAGGGCATGGACAGAGCTGCATGGGATAGCTAAGAATAGGAGAAGATAAGAGAAGCAACGGCTGCAGCAGGATATAACAATCAGAAATACACAGTTAGGTATGTGTAACACCTGCAAACAAGTGAGAGATACTAAACATGGACACAGTGTAAATACCTTACTGTGTCTGTGTTACATATATCTCATTTATTCGCAGACATTACACATACCTAACTTTATTTTCTAAGGATAGGATTTGGAGTGGGTGGGTTGAGGGTCTGGAGTGGGTGGGTTGAGGGTCTGGAGTGGGTGGGTTGAGGCCTATGCTCCAATGGGGGATAGAGGGTGAAGGAAGGAGAGATTATTGTGGTGTGGAAGGCAAGAGGAGGCTACCACATCTATGTCCCCACAATAAGTCAATTGACAAATAGTCACAAAACTAGATCTGTGGTTTCAAGTCTGGTAAACAAACTTCATAATGTCCTTGACCTGTGTGACCTGATATGACACGACCTTATTGTAGAATATGCAGGAATTATCCAGATAGTAAAAATGGATACTGGCACTTTACCATCTTAGTTTGTTACATGGTGCTTCTAACAAGGCACAACATCTGCAACCCATAGGGTTAGCAAATGTTATACTTCTCCATAGCACAAAGCCTGGGCTGAATTGTAGAGACCACGTGTTGCCCATGCAGCATGATCCCTCTCTTGGCCTGCCTAGTTTACTCCAGAGGGAAGGTAATACCAGTACGTCTAGAACAAGACAAGCTGAAGAAGCTGCCGGATCAGCAAAGCAATGCTCTGTCTGTCTGTCCGCCTTGTCAGAGCTTCCATCCTAGACCAGCTGTCGACCAAGATTTAGGGCCTGGTATGCCCTACCATGACATTTAGTCTTTAAGTCGCCTTTCCTCAAAGGGAAATAGGATAAGACACGTGAGAAAAGAAGCCTACAGACTGAACAAGTTTCATGTCAGGACCTGACACAATGTCAAGTGGCCATTGAATGTCTGATTTTGCAGTTAGTCTAACATTTTACAGTCACCCATTGCTCAGGCACTTTTAGCAGAGTAGGTTAACCTGGTCAACAAATGCCCGCAGAAGTCGGATGTGTTGGCCTAACGGCCCAAGAACACAGCTCTGCTGTAAACAGGCACAACTCAATCACGTCCGGAAAAAAAAAACTCCGGATGAACGCAGAAGAAGAAAATGTCCAGTTTATTAAATTGTACGAGGGTAAGTTAATAAGTAAGTCACAAATGGCTGTAGAAAAATAACTAACTGTGATAACAACTTGAAACCAATTTATTTTTATACATACATTGTCCCTTTATTTCTCAACATAATTTCCACCAACATTGATGCATTTATCCCATCGTTTTATCAGTCCTCCCAAACCGGCCGCATAGAACTGCGTGCTTTGTTTTCATTTACCTGCCATCCCATAGAACTGTGTGACTTACTTATATGACTCGCCCTCGTAACTTTTTCTACCCAGCTTTGCACCGCTTTACGGGAAATCGCTAGGGGCCAAGTCCATTGAAAACCTTTGCGGGAGACATTTCGCAAGTGGCGCCAAAATTGAATGTGAAGTGAAAACAGGGTTTAGAAAACAGAGCATGCAGTTCTATGCAGCCGATTTGGGAGGACTAATAAAACGATGGGATAAGTGCATCAATGTTGGTGGAAATTATGTTGAGAAATAAAGGGACAATGTATGTATAAAAATAAACTGGTTTCAAGTTGTTATCATATTTAGTTATTTTTCTACAGCCATTTGTGACTTACTTATTAACTTACCCTGTACTATATCTATTCATTGTTACTAGTAGATTTGTGTACTGTCTACAACAAGGTAAATGCCTGACATGTTGCACCTTCTGTGTCCAGGAGCAGTGTGCTGGCCACACTGGCAGCCCTGACGGCCGTGCTGTGTGTCATGAAGCTAGTCAGGCTGACACCTGGCTCACCACCCTTCCTGCCACCAGTACATCATATTCTACGCTGCAGGATTTGAGTGTGCTGTTGGGTAAGTTTTACAGCTGCTGCTTTTCTATGACAGCTAGGTGTTTTTTTTTTAGGTCGCTTGCTTTGAACTTGAGTGTAGTCCACGGTGAGACGGATTTTTGCATGTGTGCTAGCTTTTCCTATTACCAGTGTCGCTTGCCATCAGGCGAACCCATCTGACTTCAAAGGTACTTGTAATTTACATCCCCAAGTCAAGGCCTGACTGGTGTACGGATTGAACCCACAACCTTGCCATCAGCACACATGAAGTTTAAGAGTGAGCACTTGTATCCATTCGGCCATGCAGACCTCCCAGAGCTGGTATGGTGAGATAGGGTCAGAGCGTGACTGGAGTACCTGTAGGTATCATCTTCAGATCATCCCACAGAAGTGTGGGGCGGTGGTAGCACACTGGCTGTTGTATTCACCGGCCAGTACTGTGGTTGTCTGTTCAAGTCCTTGAGTTGAGAAATTTGTGTGTGGCTGGGAGGTTGACCCAGCTTCATGCAACAGATACTGGGACGCAGAGGTGTTTCCAAGGCACCAGGGCCAGGTTTTATACTGGCCAAGACCTACTAACACGTCCTAGTCATGCATCCTGGGCAACAAGTCCCTTCGGGGTCCTGGCTAACTTAGTAGGAATCGCTGATTCTTCTGAAGTCGGAGAGTATCTGCCTGTGCAGCGAGGAACCACCAGTCTGCACACCAATAAGCCAGACATGGGACAACGGATACTCACGCAAACCTCAGTCTGGTATGACATCACACTGATGTTGGACAACAGAATGTCTTCATCTGACATACAGGACTTCACGCTGGAGTTCACGGCCAGCGAACACAAGCAAGCAAGCAAGCAACAGATACTCAATGTCTCTGAAACAGTTCAGTTAACTGGTATATTGTAGATCATGTTGTCCTTGTAAACCCTGCAGTCTCTTTCTCCTCATTTTAGTTGATAAGGACAGTTACACTGTGTAGGAGTATGTTGGCAATGAAATACCTACAACTTGTCGAGGAAGAAGGAGACATGGTATTGACAATGAGATAACTAGCCCACAAATGTATCAGGGCTCTGCATGATGTTTTATTAGGAATACAATCATCACTGGAGATGGGCAGCGATGATCTGCTCTCTGCCTGACTAGTATTGTCATATTTAGGATGCACGAAGGCAGTTCCTTCTGATGTCACATCTGTCCAGCATGGGCCCGTCCTCCCTGACACTTTGATGTGTGAATGCATATTCATATTGTAATATTATTATATTATTTGTGATGTAGCATATAACAACACAATGATGGACAGGTCCCTCCACACGAGGCATAACACGACGGTTGTTGTTAATCTAAACTTTTAGCTTCCCCTGTCAAGGTTAACCCGGTCAACACATGCCCGTAGAAGTCGGATGTGTCAGGCCTAACGGTGCAATAACTTACCTCTGCAGCTCTGCTGTAAACAGGCACAACGCAATCACGTCCGGGAAGAAAAAAAAACTCAGGATGAACGCAGAAGAAGAAGAACTTTTAGCTTTATTTCTATCATGCATAGGTCAGTCTCACCTTGACTGACTCTCTTGAATACATCAGTCTTCCATTCACACATGAAATGTAACACCAGTCTTCTATTCACACATGAAATGTAACACAAATGAAATATGATACTTCTCTCACACAACTCTCACACAACTTAATCCAACTGGCATACAGGCTGAAACACAGGTATCTTTGTGGCTGCCATAAACCCATCTCACACCCTTGACTCAAGCTTGACTCAAGATGCCTTGGTGGATGTCTGGGCTGAGGATTTGTTTGTGGGGTGCTTGCTCGCTTTGAACTCAAGCATAGTCCATACCCACTACTTCCAGTAGTACTGGACTGAATTTTGCATGTGGATTAGCTTTCCCTGTTAAGTGACTCAAGCCATCAGGTGAACCCACTCTGACTTCAGAGGTATGGGCTGAGGATGACCTGAGCTCACTCATCCACTCGCCCAGCAACACTAAGTCACTGGTGAATCACTCATGACACTCAACAAATTCATGCAGTCTCATGTATCTTGGGTTTAATATATACTTCCCTCATCTGTTGACCTTAATAGTGACACTACCTCAGTCCCCCACCTTTGTGCCCCGACAGCCAGTCATCTTGCCTGCTCTCTAAATTGCAGTCATTACTGATTAGTGTATTAATCTTGTGTCTAAAGTTGTGACTTACTCATATTTTTGTATTGTCAGTCTTCTTGTTTGCTCTCTAAATTGCATCATTACTGACAATTATATTAATCTGGTCTAAATTTGCTACTTCTTCATTTATTCTTAGTGTTATCAGTCAGATTGATTTATTGCCACTTAGGATATAAACACACAGTGAATATTTGTCACGTACGAGGTCGCCAGGTGTTGCACATTAAGAGTTGGCTGTAAGGTCCATGTTATCAGGATCCAACTGTACTCCGACTGCCTTACCTCCCAGAACAGTTTCTAGTATCCGCTTCCATAGGACTGGGTTCACTTTGTGTTCATGAATAGTCCTGCCTATAGCCCTTATCCAAGCAAGTTAGACATTTGCTGCACTACCACAGAGCTGGGGAGATTATAACACCCTCGAGTTCCCATTGTTTTCATATGAGTCAGAGGCAGACACTGTACCCCTCAGCCACTCTGTCCCCTAGAGAGATTCAGTCAATTGTAAACATAACAGAACTGTACCCCTCAGCCACTCTGTCCACTTGAGAGATTCAGTCAATTGTAAGCTGAACAGAACTGTACCCCTCAGCCACTCTGTCCCGCTTGAGAGATTCAGTCAATTGTAAGCTGAACAGAACTGTACCCCTCAGCCACTCTGTCCCCCTAGAGAGATTCATTCAATTGTAAGCATAACAGAACTGTACCCCTCAGCCACTCTGTCCCCCTAGAGAGATTCATTCAATTGTAAGCTGAACAGAACTGTACCCCTCAGTCACACTGTCCCCTAGAGAGATTCAGTCAATTGTAAGCTGAACAGAACTGTACCCCTCAGTCACTCTGTCCACTTGAGAGATTCAGTCAATTGTAAACATAACAGAACTGTACCCCTCAGCCACTCTGTCCCCCTAGAGAGATTCAGTCAATTGTAAGCTGAACAGAACTGTACCCCTCAGCCACTCTGTCCCCTAGAGAGATTCAGTCAATTGTAAACATAACAGAACTGTACCCCTCAGTCACTCTGTCCCCTAGAGAGATTCAGTCAATTGTAAGCTGAACAGAACTGTACCCCTCAGTCACTCTGTCCACTTGAGAGATTCTGTCAATTGTAAGCAGAACAGAACTTTAACATATGTCAGTGTGTGTATTTCAGCTGCAAGGATTCATTGCATTGCTTTAATATATGTTTATTGATGTGTGTAGCATGCACCTGGCATGATGCAGTTAAGTATGCCAGGCAATAAAGTGTGCAATATATTGTTTGTGTGTGCATTATTCACATAAAGTCAGAGCGTATTCTGCTCTGTTATAGCTGACCCAGCCCGTGATATACAGAAGCAAACAAACATACTCATACAGGCTTGATTTCCATTGATCTGGCTTGCCCTTCAATTTGTGTTTCTGTTTCCAAACCCGCTGTGCATCTTACTGTGGATGTTTGATTTGTTTTCTGCTACTGACAGCTGTTGGCTGTGTGTCTTTTTGTAATGATTGCATGTTGTTCAAATGATTATGTGTGTTGTTATAATGATTGTGTGTGTTGTTGTAATGATTGCGTGTGTTGTAATGATTGGTTGTAATGTTTGTATGTGTTGTAATGATTGTGTTGTTGTATCAATTGCACATGTTTTTGTAATGATTGCATGTGTTGTAATGATTGCGTGTGTTGTAATGATTGTGTGTGTTGTAATTATTGCGCATGTTGTAATGATTGCATGTGTTGTTGTAATGATTGGTTGTAATGATAGTGTGTGTTGTAATTATTGCGTGTGTTGTAATGATTGGTTGTAATGTTTGTATGTGTTGTAATGATTGTGTTGTTGTATCGATTGCACGTGTTGTTGTAATGATTGCATGTTTGTAATGATTCCGTGTGTTATAATTATTGCGTGTGTTGTAATGATTGCATGTGTTGTTGTAATGATTGTGTGTGTTGTAATGATTGTGTGTGTGTGTGTTGTAATGATTGTGTGTGTTGTAATGATTGGTTGTAAAGATTGTGTGTGTTGTAATGATTGGTTGTAATGATTGTGTGTGTTGTAATGATAGTGTGTGTTGTTGTAATGGTTGCGTGTGTTGTAATGATTGGCTTCAATGATTGTATGTGTTGTTGTATCAATTGTGTGTGTTGTAATGATTGCATGTGTTATTGTAATGATTGCGTTTGTTGTTGTAACAATTGCATGTGTTTTGTAATGATTGCGTGTATTGTTGTAATGATTGCATGTGTTTTGTAATGATTGCGTGTGTTGTAATGACTACATGTGTTGTAATGATTGCAGGTGCGTCCACTGGATTTTCTTAAATGTGACCCAGCTGGATTTCCTCCTTCAGTACATCAAGCTTCTGCAAGTGCTGATCATGTGCCACTACTACATCACTCTGGCAATCCGGGCACTGCGGCGAGAGAAGCTGGCTGATAGGTATGACTTAAACAATTTCTCGGCTGCTTTAATTCATTCAGCGCTGGGGTTGGTGAGAAATCTGCCTAATGTTGTCTCTCCAGGCGGCTCTGCAAACGGCACCACAACAGTGAGATTCCCCCAGGACAGCTAACCTGGTTTTAAAAAATGCCCTCTAAAGTCATGTGTGTTGGCCTAAGGGTTTTAGCCCATGGGTGCATAACAAGACACACCACAATTTCGTCTGAAAAAACACTCCAGATGAACACAGAAGAAGAAGTTTCTCTAGGAATGCCTGGCCCCTGCTGCTCTCCGCAACGCTGCTGTGTATCTGTACTCACAGGTTTCTTCTGGATTACAGATGTTCCTTATGACTGAAGACATGGCACAAGAGATTGCTACCGTCAGTGACTTAAAGTTTAATTTTTTATGTCAAGATGTATTCAATGACTTACAGTTTAATTGTTTATGTCAAGATGAAGTCAGTGACTTACAGTTTAATTGTTTATGTCAAGGTGTAGTCAGTGACTTACAGTTTAATTGTTTATGTCAAGATGTAGTCAGTGACTTACAGTTTAATTGTTTATGTCAAGATGTATTCAATGACTTACAGTTTAATTGTTTATGTCAAGATGTAGTCAGTGACTTACAGTTTAATTGTTTATGTCAAGATGTAGTCAGTGACTTACAGTTTAATTGTTTATGTCAAGGTGTAGTCAGTGACTTACAGTTTAATTGTTTATGTCAAGATGTAGTCAGTGACTTACAGTTTAATTGTTTATGTCAAGGTGTAGTCAGTGACTTACAGTTTAATTGTTTATGTCAAGGTGTAGTCAGTGACTTACAGTTTAATTGTTTATGTCAAGGTGTAGTCAGTGACTTACAGTTTAATTGTTTATGTCAAGATGTAGTCAGTGACTTACAGTTTAATTGTTTATGTCAAGGTGTAGTCAGTGACTTACAGTTTAATTGTTTATGTCAAGATGTAGTCAGTGACTTACAGTTTAATTGTTTATGTCAAAATGTAGTCAGTGACTTACAGTTTAATTGTTTATGTCAAGGTGTAGTCAGTGACTTACAGTTTAATTGTTTATGTCAAGGTGTAGTCAGTGACTTACAGTTTAATTGTTTATGTCAAGATGTAGTCAGTGACTTACAGTTTAATTGTTTATGTCATGATGTAGTCAGTGACTTACAGTTTAATTGTTTATGTCAAGATGTATTCAATGACTTACAGTTTAATTGTTTATGTCAAGATGTAGTCAGTGACTTGCAGTTTAATTATTTATGTCAAGATGTAGTCAGTGACTTACAGTTTAATTGTTTATGTCAAGGTGTAGTCAGTGACTTACAGTTTAATTGTTTATGTCAAGGTGTAGTCAGTGACTTACAGTTTAATTGTTTATGTCAAGGTGTAGTCAGTGACTTACAGTTTAATTGTTTATGTCAAGGTGTAGTCAGTGACTTACAGTTTAATTGTTTATGTCAAGGTGTAGTCAGTGACTTACAGTTTAATTGTTTATGTCAAGGTGTAGTCAGTGACTTACAGTTTAATTGTTTATGTCAAGGTGTAGTCAGTGACTTACAGTTTAATTGTTTATGTCAAGGTGTAGTCAGTGACTTACAGTTTAATTGTTTATGTCAAGGTGTAGTCAGTGACTTACAGTTTAATTGTTTATGTCAAGGTGTAGTCAGTGACTTACAGTTTAATTGTTTATGTCAAGATGCAGTCAGTGACTTACAGTTTAATTGTTTATGTCAAGGTGTAGTCAGTGACTTACAGTTTAATTGTTTATGTCAAGGTGTAGTCAGTGACTTACAGTTTAATTGTTTATGTCAAGGTGTAGTCCGTGACTTACAGTTTAATTGTTTATGTCAAGATGTAGTCAGTGACTTACAGTTTAATTGTTTATGTCAAGGTGTAGGCAGTGACTTACAGTTTAATTGTTTATGTCAAGATGCAGTCAGTGACTTACAGTTTAATTGTTTATGTCAAGATGCAGTCAGTGACTTACAGTTTAATTGTTTATGTCAAGGTGTAGTCAGTGACTTACAGTTTAATTTTTTATGTCAAGGTGTAGTCAGTGACTTACAGTTTAATTGTTTATGTCAAGGTGTAGTCAGTGACTTACAGTTTAATTGTTTATGTCAAGTTGTAGTCAGTGACTTACAGTTTAATTGTTTATGTCAAGGTGTAGTTAGTGACTTACAGTTTAATTGTTTATGTCAAGATGTAGTCAGTGACTTACAGTTTAATTGTTTATGTCAAGATGTAGTCAGTGACTTACAGTTTAATTGTTTATGTCAAGATGTAGTCAGTGACTTACAGTTTAATTGTTTATGACAAGATGCAGTCAGTAACTTACAGTTTTATTGTTTATGACAAGATGCAGTCAGTAACTTAAATTGTTTATGAGAAGATGCAGTCAGTGATTTACAGTTTAATTGTTATTGTCAAGGTGTAGTCAGTGACTTAAATTATTTATGTCAAAATGTAGTCAGTGACTTAACATTTAAATGTTTATGACAAGATGTATTCAATGACTTACAGTTTAATTGTTAATGTCTAGATATATTCAGTGACTTACAGTTTAATTGTTAATGTCTAGATATATTCAGTGACTTACAGTTTAATTGTTAATGTCTAGATATATTCAGTGACTTACAGTTTAATTGTTAATGTCTAGATATATTCAGTGACTTACAGTTTAATTGTTTATGTCAAGATGCAGTCACTGACTTAAATTGTTTATGTCAAGATGCAGTCACTCACTTAAATTGTTTATGTCAAGATGCAGTCACTGACTTAAATTGTTTATGTCAAGATGCAGTCACTCACTTAAATTGTTTATGTCAAGATCAGCAAGCCAGAGTTGACCAAGCCCTGACGGCCACCTGCGAGTGTTTGTCCTGGAAACAGGGGACAATGACTGCAGGCTTTCTGAGAGAGAAATTAAAAAGGGAAAACATAAGTTCCCAGATGCCATGCTCTAGTTAACATCCATGTCAGAACAGATGAGAAAGAAAAATGTGTTCATTAGCTAGTCTCTAACTTGAAGCTAACTTTTAATTACTCATTTAAATGGACCATTTGTAATTTAAGTACAGGGAGGCCCCGCTATACATCGCTTCAGTTTACATCGTTTCGCAATTAACGTTATTGTCACATAGGGGACATAACTTCACTTTAAGTCGCTACGTTCTGCCATAATGTCATCACCTGTGTTGCTATGCTGCGGAGGAACTACATAATGCAGCGTAGTGTTACCGCAGTGGAACGTCTCCTTACTCAGTTGTTATCAGTTTTGCGTTAACGTAGCCATTTTACATTTTGTGCAGTGCGTTTTTCCAAAATCCTCAAGGCCATTGACAACATTGCGGATTCATGGAGCGAGGTAACGTCAGCATGCATGAATGCTGTGTGGCGAAAACTGTGGCACTACTTTTGTGAATTCGATGACGACATGCTATTTGACGATAGATCGTTAACTTAGCCACTAAAGCTGGCTTTGAAAGAATAGAGGAAGCTGACATTGATGAGTTGCTTGCAGGAGGAAGAGGAGCGCCCTGTTGACATCCCCCCCACCTCAAATGTTGACAGCTGAATGTTTGTCAAAATTCTTTCATTTGATTGATGTGGCAATGGACATAATAAATGAACAGAGAATGGAGCTCCAAAGTGTTGAGGGCAACTGTTACAAGGAGCTTTACTTAGAGAAAAGGAGAAAGGCTGTGCAGCAGACATTGGACCAATTTTTTGTTCAAGTAGAGAAGAGAAAGGAAGACCAATTTTTTGTTCAAGCAGAGAAAAGAAAGGAAAAGATGCAGGAAGAGGTTACAGTTTCATCCTCAGATTCAGAGGCAGAATTTAATGCCTCTACGTCACAATACCTCTACCACTCGCCCTCCAACCCACCTCTGTTTATTTAATTTAATTCTATGTGAAATTGTGTTTCACTATACGTCGTTTCACTTCAATTCACGTTTTCCAAGAATGTAACCCTGACTTTAACCGAGGCCTCCCTGTATTGTGTTGGTCAAATTAGGGATGAATCGTCATGATTGTACCATGCTGAAAGGTAACACAGGTGACCAGTGATTTCCTTTGACTGTGCCCTGGAATACAATCATCAAATGCTGGTGTTCTGTATGGCTAATGTGAGAACTATTATTTTCCAGAATTATTCAATAAATGATTCTTCTGAGTTCTCTCTGCCCCTGATGATATTTCAATCCACGACATTCTATTCTTTGAGATCTAGTTCTTGTTCGTTCATTTTATCAGACATCTATGTGGTATTGTGTTTAGAGTTGCTAGAAACTGGGACAGTAAATGACAGCTTGGTGCGTGGAGATACACCTCTGGATGAACTGTCTTGATGACAGGTATTGGGATGGGGAATCCAGAATAAAACTGGTCAGAATGCAGGCGAGGGGCTGGTCTGATGTGTATCTTACCCTTTGGCAACTGGGACTGTCATCTCCCACAGCATTGAACTTCTGCTGGGAGAGATGGAACACTTCTGGATTTGCCCATAGGGCTGTCAGGTGAATTCCTCGTCATAAATGCCATGTGTTTGATGACATTGTGACTCTATAGCCGACATTTCTTGACATATATTGTAATTGTTGTTATTTTCTTGTGTATTTCAGGTTCATGTACCCTTTTCTGTGTGTGGCTGTGCTTTACTTTACTATTATCACATCTCTGGGGATCTTCAACACTGAGCCCAGTCATGTCGAGTGCATCGGTATGTCTGCATGCCAATCTGTGTGTGTCAGCTTAGAGAATTATTGTATAATTGTTTGTGCATAGTTGAACCTGTTTCCCCGGGAAGGTTAACCCGGTCAACAAATGCCCGCAGAAGTCGGATGTGTCAGGCCTAACGGCGCAAGAACGCAGCTCTGCTGTAAACAGGCACAACGCAATCACATCCGGGAAAAAAACTCCGGATGAACGAAGAAGAAGAAGAAGAAGAAGAACCTGTTTGTGCACAGCTAAACCTGTTTGTGCACAGCTAAACCTGTTTGTGCACAGCTAAACCTGTTTGTGCACAGTTGAATCTGTTTATGCACAGCTAAACCTGTTTGTGCATAGTTGAACCTGTTTGTGCACAGTTGAATCTGTTTATGCACAGCCAAACCTGTTTGTGCACAGTTGAACCAGTTTGTGCATAGTTGAACTTGTTTGTGCACATCTGAAATAAATCCATACTTGAGGTGAAATGTCCCACAGCTGCCTCATGTCATGTTCTGTCTGTTGTAGCTCCGTACTGGCTGGCGTTGTCTGCGGCTGAGCTGGTGGTTGTCCAGGTGTTCGCTGTGTCTGGGTTCTACATCACTCGCCGGCTCAATGAGATCAGCACTCTGGACTCTGTGCGCTGGTCACAGAAACGCGATCTCTGGTGGTAAGTTTCTTTTATGATTAAACATGTTTATCATTGCCATTATCACAGTAGAAATACCTTATCTTTTTTGTTTTTTATCATTAAACATGTTTGTCATTGCCATTATCACAGTAGAAATACCTTATCTTTTTTGTTTTTTATCATTAAACATGTTTGTCATTGCCATTATCACAGAAGAAATACCTTATCTTTTTGTGTTTTATCATTAAACATGTTTGTCATTGCCATTATCACAGAAGAAATACCATTATCTTTTTGTGTTTTATCATTAAACATGTTTGTCATTGCCATTATCACAGAAGAAAGACCTTATCTTGTTGTGTTTTATGATTAAATATGTTTGTCGTTGCCATTATCACAAAAGAAATACCTTTTCTTGTTTTTTTTAGCATTTGCTTGGTTTTGAACTCGACTGTAGTCTGTTCACACACAACTACTTCTAGTGCACAGGACTGATTGTTGCATATATTTTAGTTTTCCCTATTACCAATGTCCCTCACCATCATGCGAATCCACTCCGACTTCTGGTGTACTTGTAATTTATGTCCCCAGGACAAGAACAAGAAGTCAGAATTTTCGTACTACTGATCGGTGTAGGGGTTGAACTCATTATTTCGGCATTAGTGCATCAGAAGTTTCAGAAAACTGGTTGCAACATTTTGATGTGATGTTTTAATTATATGAGAACAGTTTTTACAACATATTATTGGTATATTTGAATGATAATATAAAAATGACAACAGATTAAGGTGCTAATGTCATCAACATTTTCTACAGCATTGTTCTTGTCTTTGAGCTGTCAGCTGTGGGAATATTTGCTTACGACATCATGCTGCAAATACGTGAGTAGATCAACTGTGTATAGATGAATGAATGTGGCATGTCTCAGATTGTTGAGAATGTTAGTTGTATTGTGTCTTAGATTAGTATTTGCTTGGTGACACAGCTACTGTCTATGATCATCATGAAATTTGACAGATTAGGTTTTTTAGTCCATGTTTGACACAGTCGTCACACCTACAGGAGCTGAAGTGCCTCTACTGTCCAGGCCAGTCTGTGAACCTGGGAATGACAGGCCCATTGGCTGGCCTCCAGGATACCTCCAGGCCAAACACTGAGATTGAGCAGGGGAGCTGTCAGCTGTCTATAAATGGTTGCCTGTTGCACAAGGACACCCAAGTCAGTGACTGCTTGCGGCTGCCATTAACAGATCAGGAACCCAGTGTGGCTCTAGCCAGAAGGGTCATTGTAGAGGCTGAAGCAGAGACATGAGCAAGCAGCTGGCCAGTGGAGCTATCAGTATCATACTGGTGGACATCTTGTGAGTAGAATGAGCACATGTGGGCATGCCCTGGGTGCTGGGGTGTCAAAATCTTGGATGACAGTTCCATAACATTTGTGCATGATTGGACAGAGAGAGAGAGCACATTGACAATTTCTTCTCCGATTCATGGTATCTAACCAGTCATCATATATATATATATAAGCGAATAAAAGAGAATGGAATGTAAACAGGCACAACGCAATCTCGTTCCAAAAAACCTCCGGATGAATGCAGAAGAAGCAGAACTAAAGAGTAAGTCCACAAAAGGTATTTCATCATGAGAACTTGAATGGTGGTGTCATCATCCAAGACTATAATTAGAAGAAGTATGTTCACAATGAGACTTGACTCTCTGTTTAATGTTATCACTCAAGTCAATGCGAAGAATACAAAGTATGTTCACAGTGTGACTTGCTCTGTGTCTTTCTGTTTAAACTGAGCATATTATCTATGGAAAGTTGCTAACACTGTTATTGTTTGTCTCTAGTTGGAGATCGTGACGCGGGATGCAGTGCCATATTTGTGAGTGTAGCTGTTGTCCCTCGTGTAGTTGTACACGTGTCAAGCACTGTGACATGTTTACTCACACACTTGTAGAAGTCAACAGTGACATGTTTACTCACACACTTGTAGAAGTCAGCAGTGACATGTTTACTCACACACTTGTAGAAGTCAACAGTGACATGTTTACTCACACACTTGTAGAAGTCAACAGTGACATGTTTACTCACACACTTGTAGACGTCAACAGTGACATGTTTACTCACACACTTGTAGAAGTCACAGTGACATGTTTACTCACACACTTGTAGAAGTCAGCAGTGACATGTTTACTCACACACTTGTAGACGTCAACAGTGACATGTTTACTCACACACTTGTAGAAGTCAACAGTGACATGTTTACTCACACACTTGTAGAAGTCAGCAGTGACATGTTTACTCACACACTTGTAGAAGTCAACAGTGACATGTTTACTCACACACTTGTAGAAGTCAGCAGTGACATGTTTACTCACACACTTGTAGACGTCAACAGTGACATGTTTACTCACACACTTGTAGAAGTCAACAGTGACATGTTTACTCACACACTTGTAGAAGTCAGCAGTGACATGTTTACTCACACACTTGTAGAAGTCAACAGTGACATGTTTACTCACACACGTGTAGAAGTCAACAGTGACATGTTTACTCACACACTTGTAGAAGTCAGCAGTGACATGTTTACTCACACACTTGTAGACGTCAACAGTGACATGTTTACTCACACACTTGTAGAAGTCAACAGTGACATGTTTACTCACACACTTGTAGAAGTCAACAGTGACATGTTTACTCACACACTTGTAGAAGTCAACAGTGACATGTTTACTCACACACTTGTAGAAGTCAACAGTGACATGTTTACTCACACACTTGTAGAAGTCAACAGTGACATGTTTACTCACACACTTGTAGAAGTCATCAGTGACATGTTTACTCACACACTTGTAGAAGTCATCAGTCTCCGCACAGGACATAACAGGCTGAAATACCACTTGTTCAATAAATTAAAGATAGGAGATACCAATGAATGTAATTGTAGAACTGGAAAAATGACAGCAAAACATTTGCTGCAGGATTGCCCAACGTATGCAGAACAGTGAAAGATATTTTGGCCCACACCTGCTTCATTTGAGGACAAGCTCTATGGAGATATCAGCAAGCTCAAGTTGACCGCAGCTTACTTTAACTACATACAGGTTGACATTTAAAGGTGCATGAAGACCCAGAGGCATGAAATGGAATATTGCTTGGATAGCAAATCCATTATGTGGAAAGTCCAAATCGAAAGCTCGCTGTGTGGGTTTCATAAAAGGTGGAAAAGTGTCCTAGTGGCACGAAATGGAATATTGCTTGGATAGCAAATCCATTACGTGGAAAGTCCGAATCAAAAGCCCATTGTGTGGGCTTCATAAAAGGTGGAAAAGTGTCCTAGTGGCATGAAATGGAATATTGCTTGGATAGCAAATCCATTACGTGGAAAGTCTGAATCAAAAGCCCACTGGGTGGGCTTCATAAAAGGTGGAAAAGAGTCCTAGTGGCACGAAATGGAATATTGCTTGGATAGCAAATCCATTACATGGAAAGTCCGAATCGAAAGCTCACTGTGTGGATGTCATCTGCAGACTGCATACTTCTGGTTTCCAGAAGAACAGCCTATGGTGAACGGAAGGCCCAATATACGAAAGTGAGGCTAAGCAGCCATGTGCAGGACGTGACGATTCCTTGGGTGAGCCCAGTACCAGAGCGCTATGTATCGGCTCTGCAAGTATGGAAGCCTCCTTGGATGGCGGGGAATGCCCATGGTCTGCCCCTGCCTTCCCTTGAGGGCTGACCAGGATCTTTGGCTCTTCTATATGGGCCAGCTGGGATGGGGGATAACACCACAACAGTGAGAGTCAAACGTCCTAAGAAACCCCCGGGAAGGTTAACCCGGTCAACAAATGCCCGCAGAAGTCGGATGTGTCGGCCTAACGGCGCAAGAACGCAGCTCTGCTGTAAACAGGCCCAACGCAATCACATCCGGAAAAAAAAACTCCGAATGAACGAAGAAGAAGAAGAAGAAGTCATCAGTGACATGTTTACTCACACACTTGTAGAAGTCAACAGTGACATGTTTACTCACACACTTCACTTATAGAAGTCAACAGTGACATGTTTACTCACACACATGTAGAAGTCAACAAAACATCAGCATATCATGACTGTCACTGACTACCTTAGCCGTGTTCCTTGTTTACACCTAGACCTGTTTAGTCTCATCAAATGATAACTCAAGTTAGCGAACGAAAGAAGAAGAAGATTAATTCAGTGTATCAAGATAGCTGTCCAGGCTATCATCTTCTTCATTTTCTTGAAATTTGTCTATACCTGCAATGTTGCCTCTTGTATGAACTTCACTGTCTTGTTTAGTTCACTCACTGGTCCATAAACTTAGTTATTAGTTAACAAATCATCCTCATTGTACATTGTACCATTTGGTCCATAAGTGCTCGGATCCCCTCCTCAGTAAATCTCGCAGCGTGATGTGACTCACAACACCAGTTCTGTGTTGGTTTATTAATCTTCTTTGGCTTCCTGTATAGTATTCTTGTCTGGCCCACACCTCTTTTAACTTGCTGCTCTCGCAGTCTGACCATGATTGTAGATTCACAGTCATCACTTGGTTCTCGCAAATGTCTTACTTGTAGAGCATTCATTATATTAGCCTGGTCCATGGCTCATCCACCCTCCACATCCTCTCTAAGGTATTCCACCTCACTGAATCAGTGTGAAGATATAAGCTTCATCTGTCTGCTTTCACCACTGTTCATGTGTGGACTAAGCAAGTGGCTGGTTGCAGGGTATTCTGGCTCACTGAATCAACACTCCACTCCAAGCTGTGTAGCATTAAATTGGAACTCCAAACAAAGAGTTCATCAGGAGAACTTGCAAGACAGAGTCCTCATCAAAGATGAGATCACAAGAAGATGTGTTCCTTGGAAGAGATCAAGTAGCAGTCTCCAGACTCCAAACCCAGGACATCACAGACTGAGATACCACTTGTTTAACTAGCTACAGCTAACAGATACTGGTCAATGGGAATTACTAAAATGAAGACTAAACATTTGCCACACAAGTGCTAAAATACAAAGAACCGTGACCATTAGTTTGGCTTATACCAGTTCCATTTGAGAAGTAGCTCTGTGGAGATGTTCACAAACTCATGTTGACTGCTGATTTCTGAAAATATATACCTGCAGATGTATGAAGATGTAGAAGAAAGACGTTACTTCACACAACTATGTCTGAAGGTGTAGAAGAAAGATGTTACTTATGCAACTATGTTTCCCATCAGACTACTCACAAATAATGCAATTAATGTATTCCTGACAAATGTCATTTACTGTCACAGTAACTTAATGCTCACATATCTTCCAATCAAAATACATGGCAAATGTTGCATTCCATTCTATTTCCACCCATATACATATTTTTCACCCCACATATTACCCAGATATGTATTTTCCACCCCACACACTACCCAGACATGTATTTTCCACCACACATGTATTTTTCACCCCCCCCCCCCCCCCACAGACACACACACACACTTCCCACACATGTATTTTACACCCCACACACTAGCCCAGACATGTATTTTCCACCCCAAACACTACCCAGACATGTATTTTCCACCCCACACACTACCCAGACATATATTTTCCACCCCATAAACTACCCAGACATATATAAGGGGCGATCATTTGAAATCCGTTCGAGCCACACTGCACTTAATTGCGTACGTTGAACATGATCATGTCATAGTCATGTGATAAATACTGACCAATAAATAAAAGAGCAATGCTTATCGTCCCATGATGCATAGGTTCTGTTTCTGACCGTTCAGAAAATGGCCGGGTTGATCCAAAGTCCGTTCAAAGAAGCTCAAAGAGCAGTGATTCAGTTTCTTTCATTTGAAGGATGTCGACCAGTGGACATTTGAAGAATGCTGGCAGCATTCGGTAACAAATGTGTGTCGAAGACAACAGTGACAGACTGGGCACGAATGTTTCGGAAAGGATGTCAGTTCACGACAGATCTTCGACGGCCAGGTCAAGTGCATATTGTTGCAACAGAAAAAACCATCGCCAGAATTGATACAGCAGTACAGATGAACCGTTGTCTACTGATTCAATCTCAGAAGGCTGAAAGCTAAAACCAAAATTAACAGCGACACCGTCAGAGAGCTCCTGTTTGCTGATGATTGCGCTCTATACGCCAACTCAGAGGCGGACATGCAACATAATGTTTCAGCTTTCTCACATGCCTGGCCAACTTTGGGCTCAATATCAACTTGGAGAAGACTGTAGTTATGTACCAGCCAGCTTCAGGGAATAATCACACTGTGCCGAATATCGAAGTGAATGATCATAGACTAAATGTTGTGGACAAATTCACCTATCTTGGCAGCACTGTGTCACAAGCTGCCACAATTGATGACGAAGTGAATGCAAGAATCTCCAAGGCCAGTGCAGCCTTTGGCAGACTGTACAAGAATGTATGGGACAGAACTGGAATAAGCCTGCAAACAAAGCAGTTGTATTATCCACACTGCCATATGCTTGTGAAACCTGGACTGTTTATCAGCGACACACTAGGAAATTAAACCACTTCCACACAGTCTGCCTAAGGAAGCTACTGAAGATTAAATGGCAAGACAAGATTCCAGACACTGAAGTGCTAGAAAGAGCGTCCATTCCCAGTATCCACACTCTACTGATGAAGAATCAGATTCACTGGGCTGGTCACTTGACTCGCATGCCAGATCACAGGCTCCCTAAACAAATTTTTTACAGCGAACTGCGTTGTGGTAAACGCTCCCAAGGTGGCCAGAGGAAAAGTTTTAAAGACACTCTGAAAATCTCACTGAATGCTTTTGGAATTCAT
>JACEFZ010010014.1:0-47185 GCA_014155875.1 Cepaea nemoralis | reverse complement strand
GGTATTACAAAATTAGTCTAGATTTCTTCTAGGACGCCATTTCATCGTAGAATCGGACAGCAGCCCCTTACGATGGATAATTCAGGTGTGCCATTCGAACCATATGGTAGCGCGTTGGTCTTTGAAACTTCAAGATTATAGCTTTGAGGTTCGACATATCCCAGGCAGAACCAATTCAATTGCCGATCTTTTGTCACGTTGTCCGACCGACCCAGTGAGCACCAATGTCTGAGTGCAGTATGTAGAAATACACTCAGACCGACAGCCATTTAGCAGTGAATAGTGGTTTTTCATTCACAAAAAGCTGTGTAATGTCTACAATATTGTGATAGGGATTACTCCCATTATATATAGTGTTCTTATTTTACTAGTTCATGTAGTGATTGTCGTGTATAAATGTGCAGTATGTGGTAGAAAGCGAACTTTATTAACTGTATATATTACGTACAAGAACAGTGTCACATTCGCACTTACCTGAAGCGATTATCCAACGTGACAGTGTACAATTCGTGTGGAATCTTCCAGGAACATTTTAATTACGAGTGTGAAAGTAAAAACTGAACAGTGACGACTTTTCTACACCTCTGCAGTGAACCGAAATCTTTAATGTTCGACTGAAACATCTAACACATGAACATTCGATCGTAATCCAGAAGATTGTGTAGCAACATCCAACACGAACTTTGAGAACAGTGTACCTTCCTTAAACTACATCAAACCGGAACAGGTGTGTTCTAGCAAGCTTTACCATCAGCTGATTTTAGTGCTCGTGTGTACTTCCGGATTAATTAGAAATTTAGAACAAAAATAGCAGACAACATATAAAAGGTTAAAAAGTTTTGACGATTCTAAAATGTTTAGGATTCTATAAATTGAATACACGAATTGTGTGTTTATTTATTTCTCTAATGTAATCTTAGAATCATATCTTGATTAACGTATTCATATTACCGACTTTTTCTCGTTAATATGAAGAAACGTCAAGCAATGACACTAAGAAATTAAATAGTTATTGTAAATTATTGTGTTTCACTAATGTTAAAATTATTTCCCTTTCATTTATTGTTATTACATTTTCACACAAAGGGCCATAATTTGAAATGTATATGCTAATGTGTTGTGTGTAATATAACATGTTGTTGTTAAAGTGTTGACACCACAGGCAGGCATCTACTGGGCATGGCAGAGTGTTGCCAACATTGTATACCAACACAAGAACTCCTGGCCAAGTAGGGACAGGGTTGGAGTGTTTTATACGACTTATATAAAGTCGTATTTCAGTCTGGCTAGATGGTTTTTGTTTCAAGAACCATATTATTATTTTTTTTCAAATTGCTGCGAGGTAGATGCGTGAAGCTGGTACTACTGATCTGACTGGGTGATAATACAATTGAGGTAACCAGCCATCGAGAGGGTGAAGCCTGATATGTGTTAAACATGAAGCACCACATGTCTTTGTACCCAACTCCCAGTTCTTATATATTTCTATGCCATGTGTGTATTTTTGATAACGTCGTGTATAACAATAGAAAGGTAGACTCTGACAAGGGTATACTATTAACCCAACAGGTACAGACATTATACATGAAAGACGACATCTTTCATGGATTTTACCGGGGGAGCGTGTCAGAGTCCAACAGGGGACAGCGATGCAGGGACATCGTTACGACCGCCAGGCGACTTAGCTCCCAGTAAGGGATGCAACAACTTCGTTGCGCCGCCTGGCGAATAGGAGTTACCGGCCTGCGAGATCGCTGGCTGACCAGCGGTCAGGCCGCCAACGCAAGACGCACGCCTGCCACGTGACGCCACGTCAGGCAGGAGGCAAGTTGCGAACCAGGTCCAGACAGCTCTGGGACACGGTACAGGACGGACGTGTGATTGAGAGAAAGGCGTTGTATGGTTTCTGTATTGAAAGGCGAGTGTCTGGACATCTTGCGAGTCAGACTTGTGAACTGTATTGTGGATGTAAGTTGTAAAGTATCCATTATATATATTTGTGATCATCGTTCTGTATTTGATATGTTAATAAATCCATCGAACGATGTATCGTTGAGTCTTACGTCAAATCACGTTGTATTTGTACTGTCTCACACTTGTTAGGCAAGCGAGCCAAGTTTAAGACCCTGACATGTGTGAACGTGGAGGGCTCGTCCCGCTTTAATTTACTTATATTTGAACGTGAATAGCTCGTCCTTGTTGAACGTGAAGGTCTCATCCAGCTTTAATGTAGTTAGATTTGAACTTATATGTGAACGTAATTCACTTGGATTAGAGTTAAATGTGTTAATGTGATCATGGAAGGCTCATTTTGATTGTTACTACATTATTTAAACATGTGTAAGATCATTTGTAAACGTACAATGCATACATTTTGTTTGATCCTGTAAGCGTGTAAAACATTTGTGATTTGTGAAACTTGTCACCGTTTTGACCTTGTCGACATTGTGATCTTGTCGCCATTTTGACCTTGTCGCCATCTTGTAAACTTGATGTCTATGTCCTTACTGAATGTCATCTTGATGTAAGTGATGTGTCATCAATGTTGTAGAGTGTTAAGATACTTGTAGATTGTCTTTGTGCATTGAGTTTGTGGAACGCGAAAAGTGTTTGGAAAGAAAGTAACGTGTATTGTAAAAAAAACTGTTGACGGACAAACTTACGACATACAACTACACTCAACGCCATACAAACCTAATCAACACTTAGTGACAAGCAGGCACACACCAACAAATAGACGCTAATTTATCTTCTTCCAAAAACAAAGCAGGTTTTTCCGTACCATCCGAAACCTTGCCGTAGAGGTCATTTGTAGTCTGAAATAGCGATCCTACAGTTCCTTGCCCGATTTCCAACCGTTCTTCACCGCATCCAGGGCACTTGAGTATACTTTTTTTTCTTTTCGTATACTTTAAAAATGCATTTTTAGGCACATATCGTCCATATAAACAGATTGTAAATTGTTGATTACTAACCACTTATAACATATTGTGTGTGGTTGGTATTTCATTGACATTTTTCCATCATGTCTTCATTATTTGATTTCATTGATATGGGCATAAAGTTACAGTTACATGGTGATGAATTAACAAAAGTGGAGTGAGAAGAAATACTCTAGAATACTGTGAACGCGAAGAAAGAGCAGCTGAAAGGGCCGCCAAGCAAGTAGAGGCAGAAACAGTCTTAAGACATGCAGAGGCTGAGTTAGCAGCCAAGCAAGGAGAGGCAGAGACCGCCTTAAAGAAAGCCGAATTAGAACTGACTGCAAAGACAAAGCAAGCTGAGATAGATAGTGAGCTGAAAAAGGCAGAAATAGCAGCTCAGAGTAAGAGAGAAGAACTGGAGTTACAGTTGAAGATGAAACAACTTGACACTGAGACTGCGATTAACAAAGAGTCTAAGAAATCTGAAAGACTGGAGAAAGAAAACCAGTATAAGAAATATCAAGGTATTGTACGTAATTATACCTCGGGTGACTGCATCGCAGCCTTTACCCAAAATTTTGAAACTTTAATGGAACATTATCAAGTTCCACTGTCTGAATGGAATATTGTGTACATGAGGAGTTTGTCAGGGGAACCTCTTAAAGTTATTGAAACCATCCCCAAAGACCTCAGAAAAGATTACCATTATCTGAAATCTAAGATTATGGCACATTTTATGTTAGATGAGGCAGGTTACAGAGAACAATTCAGTAAATTGAGCCCAAAACCGACTCAGACGTTCTCTGACTACCTCTGCTTAGTCCGAGATATTTTCACCAAATGGACGTCAGCAGCCAAAATTGACAGAAATTATCAGAGATTGGAAGATCTAATCATTAGAGACAAAATTGTATCATCTATTCCTTCAGCCTTTGCTAAATTTTTGTTAGAGAATGAATGCTCTAGTGTGGATGAGATTGAAAGACGTGGTTCGGCTTACTACACAGCCAACAAACATTGCTTTGCTACTGAAGATACTAACATTAACTTTGTAGCAGCGGCTAACTATGACAAACAACCCTATAGTAGGCAGAAACCTCATAGGCCTACCTCTGAGAAATTTAATCATTGCATTATTGTAAATATTCACATCATCAGGGTGAAATGTGCGATCAGAACCCAGGGTACCATACTTACTTATTAAACATGGTAAACAGACAGGACAAGGAACGTAAATCCTTCAAAAACTCGCGAAAATGTTTCCTCTGCAAGGCAGTGGGGACACCATCGGAAAGATTGTAAGGGCAGGCATATGACCAACAAAGCAAATGCCGCCTTGTTTGATAGTTCGTCTTCTGATGAAGAAGAGCCAGAGAAACATCCTGTGAACTCAGCACAGGCTTTTGACATATTCAAGCGCAAACAAATGCTCTGTTTGTAACACCTTCTATGAAGATGGTATTTTAACATGCGGTCATGCCATCCCTATTGCCAATGAAGAAGCTAATTTGGTAGTAGACTCAAAAGGCAGAATAAACATCCATCACGGATATGTAAATGGCAAATCTGCTACAGTCCTTCGCGACACGGGCAGTTCACTCATTGGCCTGAAAAAAACGTTCATAATGCCTACAGACTATACAGGCAGGCACGTAACATGTAGAACATTCTCAGGCAATATTGAGAAATACCCATTAGCATGGGCATATATTGAAACACCTTTCCTCACTGGGAAAGTAAAGTGCGCTGCACTAACCAGTCCAGTTTGTGATATAATTATTGGTAATTTACCTGAGGTAAATGATAAACCTCATGACATAACATCTTATGTATTGATGATACCATAACATCACCATCAAATGTCATCATTGAAAATGTCACACCACCTATTGATTGTAAAGTAGCTAATGTAGCACTAAGTTCTCATGACATCATTGAAACTAGTTGTTCCATCATCATCTGATATCATTGAGTGTGTGAACGCAGTAACAAGAGCTACTGCTAGAGTGCAAGATGAAATAAATCAAACTGAGGCTATACAATTACTCAGCCCAGTTTCACTACCTACTAACACCATGAAGGAAGCATTTGTAACAGCCCAAAAAGCTGATCCTTCATTGTCAAAATACTTTGACCTGATCGGCCGAAAGCCAAAAGTAACCAAGAATGCAAAATGGCATTTTGCTATGAAAAATGATATACTCACCAGGTATTACACCAGAGGTGACAATACCACAGAGCAAACTGTTTTGCCAACTAGTTATCGCAAGCAAGCCTTACATCTTGCACACGATATACCTCTTGCAGGACATATGGCATACGTTAAGACCAGATCAAGGTTATTGACACAATTTCACTGGCCAAAATTTTGCAATGACATTAAAGAATATTGCAGAAGTTGTGACACCTGCCAGAAACTGGTTAAAAAAGGTAAACACCCACAGGCAAAGTTACAAGTTACCGACTTAGCCAGTCGACCTTTTGAAAAGCTATCGGTTGACATAGTGGGCCCTCTTAGTCATACAACAACTAGAGGGAATAAATTTATTCTAACTGTCATTGATCAATGTAGTCGCTGGCCAGAAGCTATTCCGTTAAAGAACATAACTGCCAATGACATAATGGAAGTGTTCTTCCATATTTTTTCTAGGATAGGTTTTCCAGATACTATCCAATCTGATAGGGGCACTCAGTTTATTGCCGCATCCACCCAAGCTTTCACCAAAATGCTGGGAGTGAAGCAGTGTTTCAATTCCCCCTACCATCCTCACAGTAGCGGAGTAATAGAAAAGTTTAACGGGGATCTTAAGCACATGCTTGCAAAAGTGACGCAAGAACACCCCAACAACTGGGATGTATATCTACCAGCTATTCTTTTTGCTTATCGCGAGGTACCTCATGCTAGTACCGGTTTCTCTCCTTTTGAACTCATCTATGGTGCCAAACCACGTGGCCCATTGACCATTTACCACCAAATGTTAACTGACTCTACACCAGTACTTAAACCCATATCATCATACTTATGTGACATCATTGCGTGAAAGAATCATCAAATCTTGTGTTATTGCAAAGAATGCACTAAAACTATCTGGTGCTACTTATAGACAGTATGCTGACAAAGGTAACAGGACAATAACATTGACACCTGGACAGGACATTCTTCTTCTGCTACCTAGTGACAGACACCTACTGACTGATTCTTGGCAGGGACCTTTTAAAGTGACGAGACAGATTTCACCTGTAGACTACGAAATCCTAATAAAAGACAAACACAAAATATTTCACATAAATATGCTAAGACCATACCACAACAGAGACAACGAACAAGACGATACGACAGCTTGTACAGTGATAATAGATCACGAAGATGACGATGCTAGTGACGAAATTCCAACACCTGCATTAGACACGACAGACTGCTTGAAGGAGATCAAAATCAACCCAAATTTAACTCAAGCAGAGACAGACAGGTGCAAACAACTTATACAACAGTACAACACCATCTTTTCCAACAACCCAGGACAAACAGAATTAGTACAGCATCACATCACACTCACATCAAACACACCCATTAGATGCAGACCATACACCATCCCATTACATTACAAAGAGCATTTACATCAAGAAATCATCAACTTAGAGAAAAATAACATCATAAGACGATCCCAATCAGACTACTCATCTCCCATGGTCATAGTACGCAAAAAGGACAATACAATAAGACTGTGCATCGACTACCGAAAACTGAATAAAATAACTGTTCTAGATCTTGAGCCAATGGCAAACACTGACGATCTTTTGACAGAACTGACAGACGCTAGGTTCTTTACGACTGTAGACATGACGAAAGGTTATTGGCAGATTGCTGTAGACGAACAGAGCAGACATCTGACAGCATTTGCCACACCTTGGGGACTGTACGAATGGTGCAAACTTCCATTTGGGCTTGTTAACGCCCCAGCCACATTCGTACGTATGACACGACTCCTTCTAATAGACATTCCTAACATAATCTGCTATATTGACGACATATGTATTCACACAGAGACAATGACGGAGCACATTAAGACATTAGACCAGACATTTGAACGGATCAGACAGCACGGACTGACAGTGAAGCCTGCAAAAGTAGACATAGCCTACCAGGAAATATCATTCTTGGGTTACAAAATATCCAATGGCTTTGTCACGACAGACGATAAAATTGTGTCCAAGATACTAAAACTCTCACTTCCGACTACTAAAAAACAAGTCAGAAGTTTGTTGGGCTTAATAAATTACTACCGGCAGTTTATTCCTGATTTTTCTGAACTGACCGAGGTGTTTACTAATCTACTAACAAAAGATAAACCAGAGAAAATTGTACACGATCAATGCCTAAAAATTGCATTTCATAAAGTTCTATCATGTTTTTCTGATAAGAATGAACGCAATCTTATCCTTAAATTGCCCGATATCCGTTTACCTTTCAGATTACGCACAGATGCTAGCTCCGTGGCGATTGGAGCAGTCCTGTTGCAGGAGTATAACAACATCCTCCACCCCGTTTATTTTGTATCCAGGAAGCTGAAGGCCCGAGAGCGGGCATGGTCCATTCCTCAATTGGAAGCCCTAGCTTTAGTAGTAGGTATTACAAAATTGTCTAGATTTCTTCTAGGACGCCATTTCATCGTAGAATCGGACAGCAGCCCCTTACGATGGATGAATTCAGGTGTGCCATTCGAACCATATGGTAGCGCGTTGGTCTTTGAAACTTCAAGATTATAGCTTTGAGGTTCGACATATCCCAGGCAGAACCAATTCAATTGCCGATCTTTTGTCACGTTGTCCGACCGACCCAGTGAGCACCAATGTCTGAGTGCAGTATGTAGAAATACACTCAGACCGACACAGCCATTTAGCAGTGAATAGTGGTTTTTCATTCACAAAAAGCTGTGTAATGTCTACAATATTGTGATAGGGATTACTCCCATTATATATAGTGTTCTTATTTTACTAGTTCATGTAGTGATTGTCGTGTATAAATGTGCAGTATGTGGTAGAAAGCGAACTTTATTAATTGTACATATTACTTACAAGAACAGTGTCACATTCGCACTTACCTGAAGCGAATTATCCAACTTGACAGTGACAACTTCGTGTGGAATCTTCCAGGAACATTTTAATTACGAGTGTGAAAGTAAAAACTGAACAGTAACGACTTTTCTACACCTCTGCAGTGAACCGAAATCTTTAATGTTCGACTGAAACATCTAACACATGAACATTCGATCGTAATCCAGAAGATTGTGTAGCAACATCCAACACGAACTTTGAGAACATTGTACCTTTCTTAAACTACATCAAACCGGAACAGGTGTGTTCTACAAGCTTTACCATCAGCTGATTTTAGTGCTCGTGTGTACTTCCGGATCAATTAGAAATTTAGAACAAAAATAGCAGACAACATATAAAAGGTTAAAACGTTTTGACGATTCTAAAATGTTTAGGATTCTATAAAATTGAATACACGAATTGTGTGTTTATTTATTTCTCTAATGTAATCTTAGAATCATATCTTGATTAACGTATTCATATTACCGACTTTTTCTCGTTAATATGAAGAAACGTCAAGCAATGACACTAAGAAATTAAATAGTTATTGTAAATTATTGTGTTTCACTAATGTTAAAATTATTTCCCTTTCATTTATTGTTATTACATTTTCACACAAAGGGCCATAATTTGAAATGTATATGCTAATGTGTTGTGTGTAATATAACATGTTGTTGTTAAAGTGTTGACACCACAGGCAGGCATCTACTGGGCATGGCAGAGTGTTGCCAACATTGTATACCAACACAAGAACTCCTGGCCAAGTAGGGACAGGGTTGGAGTGTTTTATACGACTTATATAAAGCCGTATTTCAGTCTGGCTAGATGGTTTTTGTTCTCAAGAACCATATTATTATTTTTTTTCAAATTGCTGCGAGGTAGATGCGTGAAGCTGGAACTACTGATCTGACTGGGTGATAATACAATTGAGGTAACCAGCCATCGAGAGGGTGAAGCCTGATATGTGTTAAACATGAAGCACCACATGTCTTTGTACCCAACTCCCAGTTCTTATATATTTCTATGCCATGTGTGTATTTTTGATAACGTCGTGTATAACAATAGAAAGGTAGACTCTGACAAGGGTATACTATTAACCCAACAGGTACAGACATTATACATGAAAGACGACATCTTTCATGGATTTTACCGGGGGAGCGTGTCAGAGTCCAACAGGGGACAGCGATGCAGGGACATCGTTACGACCGCCAGGCGACTTAGCTCCCAGTAAGGGATGCAACAACTTCGTTGCGCCGCCAGGCGAATAGGAGTTACCGGCCTGCGAGATCGCTGGCTGACCAGCGGTCAGGCCGCCAACGCAAGACGCACGCCTGCCACGTGACGCCACGTCAGGCAGGAGGCAAGTTGCGAACCAGGTCCAGACAGCTCTGGGACACGGTACAGGACGGACGTGTGATTGAGAGAAAGGCGTTGTATGGTTTCTGTATTGAAAGGCGAGTGTCTGGACATCTTGCGAGTCAGACTTGTGAACTGTATTGTGGATGTAAGTTGTAAAGTATCCATTATATATATTTGTGATCATCGTTCTGTAGTTGATATGTTAATAAATCCATCGAACGATGTATCGTTGAGTCTTACGTCAAATCACGTTGTGTTTGTACTGTCTCACACTTGTTAGGCAAGCGAGCCAAGTTTAAGACCCTGACATGTGTGAACGTGGAGGGCTCGTCCCGCTTTAATTTACTTATATTTGAACGTGAATAGCTCGTCCTTGTTGAACGTGAAGGTCTCGTCCAGCTTTAATTTAGTTAGATTTAAACCTAAATGTGATCATGGAAGGCTCATTTTGATTGTTACTACATTATTTAAACATGTGTAAGACCATTTGTAAACGTACAATGCATACATTTTGTTTGATCCTGTAAGCGTGTAAAACATTTGTGATTTGTGAAACTTGTCACCGTTTTGACCTTGTCGACATTGTGATCTTGTCGCCATTTTGACCTTGTCGCCATCTTGTAAACTTGATGTCTATGTCCTTACTGAATGTCATCTTGATGTAAGTGATGTGTCATCAATGTTGTAGAGTGTTAAGATACTTGTAGATTGTCTTCGTGAATTGAGTTTGTGGAACGCGAAAAGTGTTTGGAAAGAAAGTAACGTGTATTGTAAAAAAACTGTTGACGGACAAACTTACGACATACAATTACACTCAACGCCATACAAACCTAATCAACACTTAGTGACAAGCAGGCACACACCAACAAATAGACGCTAATTTATCTTCTTCCAAAATAAAAGCAGGTTTTTCCGTACCATCCGAAACCTTGCCGTAGAGGTCATTTGTAGTCTGAAGTAACGACCCTACAGTTCCTAGCCCGATTTTCCAACCGTTCTTCACCGCATCCAGGGCACTTGAGTATACTTTTTTCTTTTCGTATACTTTAAAAATGCATTTTTAGGCACATATCGTCCATATAAACAGATTGTAACTTGTTGATTACTAACCACTTATAACATATTGTGTGTGGCTTGTATTTCATTGACATTTTTCCATCATGTCTTCATTATTTGATTTCATTGATATGGGGATAAAGTTACAGTTACATGGTGATGAACTAACACAGTGGAGTGAGCAGAAATACGCAGAATACCTACTAGTTCAGGAAAAAGCTAATGAACGCGAAGAAAGAGCAGCTGAAAGAGCTCTAAAGCAAGCAGAATCAGAAAAAGCCTTAAAGCAAGCTGAGATGGATAGTGAACTAAAGAAGGCAGAAACAGCCTTAAAGCAAGCTGAGATAGATAGTGCACTGAAAAAGGCCGAGATCGAGAAAGAAACAGAGCTGAAAAAGGCAGAAATAGCAGCTCAGAGTAAGAGAGAAGAACTGGAGTTACAGTTGAAGATGAAACAACTTGACACTGAGACTGCCATTAACAAAGAGTCTAAGAAATCTGAAAGACTGGAGAAAGAAAACCAGTATAAGAAATATCAAGGTATTGTACGTAATTATACCTCGGGTGACTGCATCGCAGCCTTTACCCAAAATTTTGAAACTTTAATGGAACATTATCAAGTTCCACTGTCTGAATGGAATATTGTGTACATGAGGAGTTTGTCAGGGGAACCTCTTAAAGTTATTGAAACCATCCCCAAAGACCTCAGAAAAGATTACCATTATCTGAAATCTAAGATTATGGCACATTTTATGTTAGATGAGGCAGGTTACAGAGAACAATTCAGTAAATTGAGCCCAAAACCGACTCAAACGTTCTCTGACTACCTCTGCTTAGTCCGAGATATTTTCACCAAATGGACGTCAGCAGCCAAAATTGAAAAAAGTTATCAGAGATTGGAAGATCTAATCATTAGAGACAAAATTGTATCATCTATTCCTTCAGCCTTTGCTAAATTTTTGTTAGAGAATGAATGCTCTAGTGTGGATGAGATTGAAAGACGTGGGTCGGCTTACTACACAGCCAACAAACATTGCTTTGCTACTGAAGATACTAACATTAACTTTGTAGCAGCGGCTAACTATGACAAACAACCCTATAGTAGGCAGAAACCTCATAGGCCTACCTCTGAGAAATTTAATCATTGCATTTATTGTAAATATTCACATCATCAGGGTGAAATGTGCGATCAGAACCCAGGGTACCATACTTACTTATTAAACATGGTAAACAGACAGGACAAGGAACGTAAATCCTTCAAAAACTCGCGAAAATGTTTCCTCTGCAAGGCATGGGGACACCATCGGAAAGATTGTAAGGGCAGGCATATGACCAACAAAGCAAACGCCGCCTTGTTTGATAGTTCGTCTTCTGATGAAGAAGAGCCAGAGAAACATCCTGTGAACTCAGCACAGGCTTTTGACATATTCAACGCAAACAAATGCTCTGTTTGTAACACCTTCTATGAAGATGGTATTTTAACATGCGGTCATGCCATCCCTATTGCCAATGAAGAAGCTAATTTGGTAGTAGACTCAAAAGGCAGAATAAACATCCATCACGGATATGTAAATGGCAAATCTGCTACAGTCCTTCGCGACACGGGCAGTTCACTCATTGGCCTGAAGAAAACGTTCATAATGCCTACAGACTATACAGGCAGGCACGTAACATGTAGAACATTCTCAGGCAATATTGAGAAATACCCATTAGCATGGGCATATATTGAAACACCTTTCCTCACTGGGAAAGTAAAGTGCGCTGCACTAACCAGTCCAGTTTGTGATATAATTATTGGTAATTTACCTCAGGTAAATGATAAACCTCATGACATAACATCTGTATGTATTGATGATACCATAACATCACCATCAAATGTCATCATTGAAAATGTCACACCACCTATTGATTGTAAAGTAGCTAATGTAGCACTAAGTTCTCATGACATCATTGAAACTGTTGTTCCATCATCATCTGACATCATTGAGTGTGTGAACGCAGTAACAAGAGCTACTGCTAGAGTGCAAGATGAAATAAATCAAACTGAGGCTATACAATTACTCAGCCCAGTTTCACTACCTACTAACACCATGAAGGAAGCATTTGTAACAGCCCAAAAAGCTGATCCTTCATTGTCAAAATACTTTGACCTGATCGGCCGAAAGCCAAAAGTAACCAAGAATGCAAAATGGCATTTTGCTATGAAAAATGATATACTCACCAGGTATTACACCAGAGGTGACAATACCACAGAGCAAACTGTTTTGCCAACTAGTTATCGCAAGCAAGCCTTACATCTTGCACACGATATACCTCTTGCAGGACATATGGCATACGTTAAGACCAGATCAAGGTTATTGACACAATTTCACTGGCCAAAATTTTGCAATGACATTAAAGAATATTGCAGAAGTTGTGACACCTGCCAGAAACTGGTTAAAAAAGGTAAACACCCACAGGCAAAGTTACAAGTTACCGACTTAGCCAGTCGACCTTTTGAAAAGCTATCGGTTGACATAGTGGGCCCTCTTAGTCATACAACAACTAGAGGGAATAAATTTATTCTAACTGTCATTGATCAATGTAGTCGCTGGCCAGAAGCTATTCCGTTAAAGAACATAACTGCCAATGACATAATGGAAGTGTTCTTCCATATTTTTTCTAGGATAGGTTTTCCAGATACTATCCAATCTGATAGGGGCACTCAGTTTATTGCCGCATCCACCCAAGCTTTCACCAAAATGCTGGGAGTGAAGCAGTGTTTCAATTCCCCCTACCATCCTCACAGTAGCGGAGTAATAGAAAAGTTTAACGGGGATCTTAAGCACATGCTTGCAAAAGTAACGCAAGAACACCCCAACAACTGGGATGTATATCTACCAGCTATTCTTTTTGCTTATCGCGAGGTACCACATGCTAGTACCGGTTTCTCTCCTTTTGAACTTATCTATGGTGCCAAACCACGTGGCCCATTGACCATTTACCACCAAATGTTAACTGACTCTACACCAGTACTTAAACCCATATCATCATACTTATGTGACATCATTGCGTGAAAGAATCATCAAATCTTGTGTTATTGCAAAGAATGCACTAAAACTATCTGGTGCTACTTATAGACAGTATGCTGACAAAGGTAACAGGACAATAACATTGACACCTGGACAGGACATTCTTCTTCTGCTACCTAGTGACAGACACCTTACTGACTGATTCTTGGCAGGGACCTTTTAAAGTGACGAGACAGATTTCACCTGTAGACTACGAAATCCTTAATAAAAGACAAACACAAAATATTTCACATAAATATGCTAAGACCATACCACAACAGAGACAACGAACAAGACGATACGACAGCTTGTACAGTGATAATAGATCACGAAGATGACGATGCTAGTGACGAAATTCCAACACCTGCATTAGACACGACAGACTGCTTGAAGGAGATCAAAATCAACCCAAATTTAACTCAAGCAGAGACAAACAGGTGCAAACAACTTATACAACAGTACAACACCATCTTTTCTAACAACCCAGGACAAACAGAATTAGTACAGCATCACATCACACTCACATCAAACACACCCATTAGATGCAGACCATACACCATCCCATTACATTACAAAGAGCATTTACATCAAGAAATCATCAACTTAGAGAAAAATAACATCATAAGACGATCCCAATCAGACTACTCATCTCCCATGGTCATAGTACGCAAAAAGGACAATACAATAAGACTGTGCATCGACTACCGAAAACTGAATAAAATAACTGTTCTAGATCTTGAGCCAATGGCAAACACTGACGATCTTTTGACAGAACTGACAGACGCTAGGTTCTTTACGACGGTAGACATGACGAAAGGTTATTGGCAGATTGCTGTAGACGAACAGAGCAGACATCTGACAGCATTCGCCACACCTTGGGGACTGTACGAATGGTGCAAACTTCCATTTGGGCTTGTTAACGCCCCAGCCACATTTGTACGTATGACACGACTCCTTCTAGTAGACATTCCTAACATAATCTGCTATATTGACGACATATGTATTCACACAGAGACAATGACGGAGCACATTAAGACATTAGACCAGACATTTGAACGGATCAGACAGCACGGACTGACAGTGAAGCCTGCAAAAGTAGACATAGCCTACCAGGAAATATCATTCTTGGGTTACAAAATATCCAATGGCTTTGTCACGACAGACGATAAAATTGTGTCCAAGATACTAAAACTCTCACTTCCGACTACTAAAAAACAAGTCAGAAGTTTGTTGGGCTTAATAAATTACTACCGGCAGTTTATTCCTGATTTTTCTGAACTGACCGAGGTGTTTACTAATCTACTAACAAAAGATAAACCAGAGAAAATTGTACACGATCAATGCCTAAAAATCGCATTTCATAAAGTGCTATCATGTTTTTCTGATAAGAATGAACGCAATCTTATCCTTAAATTGCCCGATATCCGTTTACCTTTCAGATTACGCACAGATGCTAGCTCCGTGGCGATTGGAGCAGTCCTGTTGCAGGAGTATAACAACATCCTCCACCCCGTTTATTTTGTATCCAGGAAGCTGAAGGCCCGAGAGCGGGCATGGTCCATTCCTCAATTGGAAGCCCTAGCTTTAGTAGTAGGTATTACAAAATTGTCTAGATTTCTTCTAGGACGCCATTTCATCGTAGAATCGGACAGCAGCCCCTTACGATGGATGAATTCAGGTGTGCCATCGAACCATATGGTAGCGCGTTGGTCTTTGAAACTTCAAGATTATAGCTTTGAGGTTCGACATATCCCAGGCAGAACCAATTCAATTGCCGATCTTTTGTCACGTTGTCCGACCGACCCAGTGAGCACCAATGTCTGAGTGCAGTATGTAGAAATACACTCAGACCGACACAGCCATTTAGCAGTGAATAGTGGTTTTTCATTCACAAAAGCTGTGTAATGTCTACAATATTGTGATAGGGATTACTCCCATTATATATAGTGTTCTTATTTTACTTAGTTCATGTAGTGATTGTCGTGTATAAATGTGCAGTATGTGGTAGAAAGCGAACTTTATTAACTGTAGATATTACTTACAAGAACAGTGTCACATTCGCACTTACCTGAAGCGAATTATCCAACTTGACAGTGACAACTTCGTGTGGAATCTTCCAGGAACATTTTAATTACGAGTGTGAAAGTAAAAACTGAACAGTGACGACTTTTCTACACCTCTGCAGTGAACCGAAATCTTTAATGTTCGACTGAAACATCTAACACATGAACATTCGATCGTAATCCAGAAGATTGTGTAGCAACATCCAACACGAACTTTGAGAACAGTGTACCTTCCTTAAACTACATCAAACCGGAACAGGTGTGTTCTACAAGCTTTACCATCAGCTGATTGTAGTGCTCGTGTGTACTTCCGGATTAATTAGAAATTTAGAACAAAATAGCAGACAACATATAAAAGGCTTAAAAAGTTTTGACGATTCTAAAATGTTTAGGATTCTATAAAATTGAATACACGAATTGTGTGTTTATTTATTTCTCTAATGTAATCTTAGAATCATATCTTGATTAACGTATTCATATTACCGACTTTTTCTCGTTAGTATGAAGAAACGTCAAGCAATGACACTAAGAAATTAAATAGTTATTGTAAATTATTGTGTTTCACTAATGTTAAAATTATTTCCCTTTCATTTATTGTTATTACATTTTCACACAAAGGGCCATAATTTGAAATGTATATGCTAATGTGTTTGTGTGTAATATAACATGTTGTTGTTAAAGTGTTGACACCACAGGCAGGCATCTACTGGGCATGGCAGAGTGTTGCCAACATTGTATGCCAACACAAGAACTCCTGGCCAAGTAGGGACAGGGTTGGAGTGTTTTATAGCGACTTATATAAAGTCGTATTTCAGTCTGGCTAGATGGTTTTTGTTCTCAAGAACCATATTATTATTTTTTTTCAAATTGCTGCGAGGTAGATGCGTGAAGCTGGAACTACTGATCTGACTGGGTGATAATACAATTGAGGTAACCAGCCATCGAGAGGGTGAAGCCTGATATGTGTTAAACATGAAGCACCACATGTCTTTGTACCCAACTCCCAGTTCTTATATATTTCTATGCCATGTGTGTATTTTTGATAACATTGTGTATAACAATAGAAAGGTAGACTCTGACAAGGGTATACTATTAACCCAACAGGTACAGACATTATACATGAAAGACGACATCTTTCATGGATTTTACCGGGGGAGCGTGTCAGAGTCCAACAGGGGACAGCGATGCAGGGACATCGTTACGACCGCCAGGCGACTTAGCTCCCAGGAAGGGATGCAACAACTGCGTTGCGCCGCCAGGCGAATAGGAGTTACCGGCCTGCGAGATCGCTGGCTGACCAGCGGTCAGGCCGCCAACGCAAGACGCACGCCTGCCACGTGACGCCACGTCAGGCAGGAGGCAAGTTGCGAACCAGGTCCAGACAGCTCTGGGACACGGTACAGGACGGACGTGTGATTGAGAGAAAGGCGTTGTATGGTTTCTGTATTGAAAGGCGAGTGTCTGGACATCTTGCGAGTCAGACTTGTGAACTGTATTGTGGATGTAAGTTGTAAAGTATCCATTATATATATTTGTGATCATCGTTCTGTAGTTGATATGTTAATAAATCCATCGAACGATGTATCGTTGAGTCTTACGTCAAATCACGTTGTGTTTGTACTGTCTCACACTTGTTAGGCAAGCGAGCCAAGTTTAAGACCCTGACACCCATTCCTCTGGAATACACAAGACTAGGCCGAGAGAGAGATCATGTCGTTTGGGCATCACATGATTCTCTGAAGCTCTGCCCAGACATTGTGATGGAATATTGGCCACATTCCACTCACATACTTTGGTCTGTCAAGACTGCAAGATGTCTACTATATATATATATATATATATATATATATATATATATATATATATATATATATATATATATATATATATATATATATATATATATGTCTTAACTTATCATATGTTCATATACTTAGTGGTTACTCTGTGCATGGTGTATATGTCTTTCTTAACTTCTCATCACACATCAATACTTGGTTACTTTATATATATATATATATATATATATATATATATATATATATATATATATATATATATATATATATATATATATATATGTGTATATATATATATATATATATATATATATATATATATATATATATACACATATATATATATATATATATATATATATGTATATATATATATGTGTATATATATATATGTATATATATATATGTGTATATATATATATATATATATATATATATATATATATATATATATATATATATATATATATATATATATATATATACTAGCTGACCCGGCCCGGCTTCGCCCAGACCCTGGTGGGGAGCATCTCATTTAATTCATATAAGTAGTCATATAAGTTCTCGTTCCCGTTACCGACTATCTGTCTGTCTGTCTGTCTGTCTATCTGACCCGGCCCGTCTTCGCCCAGACCCTGATGGGGAGCATCTCATTTAATTCATATAAGTAGTCATATAAGTTCCCGTTCCCGACTATCTATCTGTCTGTCTGTCTGACCCGGCCCGGCATCGCCCAAATCCTGGTGGGGAGCATCTCATTTAATTCATATAAGTAGTCATATAAGTTCCCGTTCCCGACTGTCTGTCTGTCTGTCTGTCTGTCTGTCTGTCTGTCTGTCTGTCTGTCTATCTATCTGTCTATCTATCTGTCTGTCTGTCTGACCCGGCCCAGCCCATGGTGGAGAGCATCTCATTTAAATCATATAAGTAGTCATATAAGATCCCGTTCCCGACTATCTGTCTGACTGTCTGTCTGTTTTGGGTAAATGGAGGAGGGAGGAGGAAGAGGGAGTTGGAGGAGGGAAGAGGAGGGAGGAGACAGGAGGAGTAGGGAGGAATAGGAGGGAGGAGGAGGGGGAGGAAGAGGGAGGAGGAGATCGCAGGAGGAGAAGGGAGGAGGAGGGAGAGGGAGGAGGAGTAGAGAGTAGGAAGAGGGAGGGGGAGGAGGAGGAATGTGAAGGGAGGAGGTAGAGGGAGGAGGGGGAAGGGGGAGGAGGAGGAGGAATGTGGAGGGAGGAGGAAGAGGGAGGAGGAGGAGTGTGAAGGGAGGAGGAGGGGGGAAGAAGGAGGAGGAGGGATAAGAGGGAGGGGGAGGAAGAGGAGGGAGGAAGAGATAGGCGGAGGGAGGAGGAGGAGGAGGGAGGAGGAGGGAATAAGAGGAGGAGGGGGGAAAGAGGATAAGGAGGAGAAGGGAGGAAGAAGAGGGATGAGGAGGAGGAGGGTGAAGAAGGAGGGGGAGGAGGAGGGAGAAGGAAGAGGGAGGAGGAGGAGAACGCAGGAGAAGGAGGGATGAGGAGGGGGAATGATGAGGAGGGAGGAGGAGAAAGAGGGATGTGGAGGAAGGAGGAGGAGGAAAAGGGAGGAGGGAGGGGGAGGAGGGAGAAGAGAGGGAGAAGGAGGAGCAGGGAGGAGGAAGAGGAGAGGAGGGATTAGGAGGAGGATAGAGGTAGGAGGGGGAGGGGAAGAGGAAGAGTGGAGAGGAGGAGGGAGGAGGTAGATGGAGGAGGAGGAGGGAGGAGGAGGAGGAAGAGGGAGGAGGAGGGAGAGGGAGGAGGGGGAAGAGGGTAGGAGGAGGAGGGGAGAGGAGGAGAAGAAGGGAGAAGGAGGCAGAGGGAGAAGAAGGAAGGAGGAGGAGGAAGGAGGGAGAATGAGGAGGGGAGGAAGGAAAGTGAGGTGGAAGAGGAGGAGGAGGAGGAAAGAGGTAGGGGAGGAGGAGGTAGAGGGAGGAGGAGGAAGGAAAGGGAGGAGGAGGAGGAAGAGGGAAGAAGGAGGAGGGAGGATGATGAGGGAGAAGGAGGCAGGAGGAGGAGGGAAGATGAGGGAGGAGGTGGAGGGAGAAGGAAGAGGAGGAGGGTGGAGGGAGGAGAAGAGAGGAGGATAATTTCCTTACACATAAAAAGATGAATTGTTATTGATATCGCCGTGGCATGGAGGAATATCAGCAGCAGAGTTTATCCAGAAAACCAAAGACTGAGATCTACGGAGAGCCATGAACGCCTACGCCAGCCGGCACGGCACTTGATGATGATGATGATTGCCGTGTGACGATTCTGTGTAGTCACGTCATTTTCTTCCCTTTCCCTAGCGTTTTGGTTCGGGAATTCTATCATCATCATCATCATATATTTACGTACGTATTTTGTGACAGACTGGGTACGTTTGTTTCGGAAAGGATGTCATTTCACGACAGATCTTCAACGGCTGGGTCAAGTGCATATTGTTACAACAGAAAAAACCATCGCCAAAATTGATGCAGCAGTACAGATGAGCCGTTGCCGAAGCATACGTTTGCTAGTGAAAGAATTTGATATGTCAGTTGCGACAATTCAAAAGGTTGTTCATAAGAAACTGCAATATCGGAAGGTGTGTTCACAGTGAGTACCACGGATGTTGACCGACCACCAAAAAGAGGATCGCATGGGATGGTGTTTGAACCACTTGCTGCGTTACAGAGTTGAGGGTGATGCATTTCTCTTCCGCATAGTGGCAGGCGATGAATCATGGTGTCACCGCTTTGAGCCGAGCAGCAAAAGAGAGAGCATACAATGGAAGCATGCTGGATCACCAAAAGCCAAAAAATTCAAGTTACAGGCTTCCGCTGGTAAGGTTATGCTGAGCGCATTTTTTCACCATGAAGGGCTATTGTTGGCTGACTTTAAAGAACCTGGTGTCAACATCAACTCGACCCACTACTTGCAAACACTAGACAAGCTGCAAAACGCCATAAAGAATAAACGATCCGGCATGCTTTCTCGCTGTGTGATTTTGTTGCCCGATAATGCTCGTCCACATGTCGCAAAGATTGTGCAGGAAGCATTAGCAAGGAAGAAGTGGGAAATTCTGCAACATCCGGCCTATAGTCCTGATTTGTCACCATGTGCTTTTCATTTCTTCGGACCTCTTAAAAAAGCTCTCAAGGGGCAATGATTTCACACAGATGCAGACGTAATGAACGCGGTAAACACTTGGTTCAGTGAGCACCCACAATCCTTTTTTGCGGGCAGCATTCGCCGTCTACCTAACCAATGGGATGCTTGCCTGAATGCCTATGGCAACTTCTTCTGACCAACCCATGCTGCATTCAGAATGAATGCTTTGTTTAATTCTACCACACCTGTTAATGTTTCTTTCATGCTTTTGTAATAAAGCCATTTTTATATATATATATATATATATATATATATATATATATATATATATATATATATATATATATATATATATATATATATACATACATACATATGGTTACTCTATTCATGGTATATGTCTTAACGTCTCATCATACATTCATACATTTAGTGGTTACTTGATGTGTGGTATATACGAGGGGGATTCAAACATAAATATTAAATGTTTTTTTGTTTCTCTTTGGTTAATATATTCTGAACAAGTGTAGTCACCACTGCATCCAATGCAAGTCCTCCAGCGCCGATAAAGTGCTTTGATTCCTGTAGAAACAAAAGTCTCTTGCTCACGTGTGTAACCACTCATGCACCACCTGCTGTACTTATTCATCAGACCAAAAGGTCGGTTACAGAAGTCATGCTGTTTTGAAACTTCCTACTCCACTATATTTAAAATTATACCATCATCCAATAAGTTCCCCCAAAAAAGTGTTTTTTCCCGAGCAAAATTTTGTAGTTGAAATCTGAACCCCCTGCACCATAAACCGGTTTAAGAACAGTTTTTTAAATTTCCATCCACATAACTTGTTGGACTGACAGGCACGCATCGCCACACTGGACCTTTATTCACCAATGAATTTCTATAGCTTTCACACCTTCACTGATAAAAAATGGATGGTGCATGTCAAAAGTGGGGCGGTCATCTTTAAACTGTCCTTATGACATCACAGTGTTAATCTGCACTGTGATGTCACATGCTTAACACTCTTGACATCCTTTACAACAGTATTGATAGGACAAGACAATGGCCTGGTTATTGTAATTTCTATCACAATTTTAAGGTTTTCATTTGAAGCATAGGCTGTCTCCGTGGCGAAGTGGTCAAGCCTTCTGCCTTGGGCTCCAAAGGTTGTGGGTTCGATTCCAGTACGCATCCTTCGGTTCACGAGTGAATTTTTTCAGAGACTCCTGAGGATTGTTGCTGGAGCTATGGAGTTTGTGCATTGTGTGATGCTTTCCGCGCTGTGGAGCTATATGGGATGAAAACCTGGTGCGATGAAGTTGACCCTGTCGACTTTTAAGCATTTTTTTTTTAAATTTGAAGCCTTTTCTTATGTCTTAACTTCTCATATGTACATATGTGTAGTTGTTACTCTATACATAGTATATGTGTCTTAATTGTTTCATTAACTCTGTAGCTTGTCTTTTTTTTTTTTTGGTCTTACATACACCATCAAACAGTGTCTATGGCTTTGGGGATATTGTTTCGTAATCCCCTGACATGCAAAGTCAAGGGTTCAAAATCAACCACGGGCAATTTGGAATCAGATCTCTTTGTGTTGATTTTGATGATATGAGACGTTGGCCGTTCAGAAAGCCATGGCAAACTACTGAACTAAAATTGCTGAGTAAACCACAAACAGCTGATAAATGCTGGGGTTGAGTGCAACATCCAGTACAGGACATGTAACTAATTTAACTTACGCCATTGTATATTTGTAGGGAACTTGGAGCTCGGGTTGTCCTGCTCACCAGAAAGCAGTTGATGGAGAAGTATCCTTGGGTGGACTTTGAGGGAATTGAATGCGGTTCTTTAGGTCAGTTCCTTTGATAATATAGGTACTTGTACCACATATCACTACTTGTCCTACATATCACTATAGATACTTGTACCACATATCACTGTAGGTATTTGTGCTACACTCGCTATAGGTACTTGTCCTACACTTGCTATAGGTATTTGTCCTACACTCGCTATAGTTACTTGTCCTACATATCACTATAGGTACTTGTCCTACATATCACTATAGGTACTTGTCCTACACTGGCTACAGATACTTGTCCTACACATCACTATAGGTACTTGTCCTACACATCACTATAGGTACTTGTCCTACACATCACTATAGGTACTTGTCCTACATATCACTACAGGTACTTGTCCTACATATCACTATAGGTACTTGTCCTACATATCACTATAGGTACTTGTCCTACATATCACTACTTGTCCTACATATCACTGTAGGTACTTGTCCTACATATCACTACTTGTCCTACATATCACTATAGGTACCTGTCCTACACTTGCTATAGGTACTTGTCCTACATATCACTATAGGTACTTGTCCTACATATCACTGTAGGTACTTGTCCTACATATCACTATAGGTACTTGTCCTACATATCACTATAGGTACTTGTCCTACATATCACTACTTGTCCTACATATCACTACTTGCCCTACATATCAATATAGGTGCTTGTCCTACATATCACTACAGGTATCACTATAGGTACTTGTCCTACATATCAGTACTTGTCCAATATATTACTATTTGTCCTACATATCACTACTTGTCCTGCATATCACTATAGTACTTGTACTACATTTCACTATAGGTACTTGTACTACATTTCACTATAGGTACTTGTCCTACATTTCACTATATGTACTTGTCCTACATATCACTATAGGTACTTGTCCTACACATCACTACGAGTACTTGTCCTACACATCACTATAGGTACTTGTCCTACACATCACTATAGGTACTTGTCCTACACTCACTATAGGTACTTGTCCTACATATCACTATAAGTACTTGTCCTACATATCACTATACACACTTGTCCTACATATCACTACAAGTACTTGTCCTACATATCACTATAGGTACTTGTCCTACACATCACTACGAGTACTTGTCCTACACATCACTGTAGGTACTTGTCCTACACTCACTATAGGTACTTGTCCTACATATCACTACAGGTACTTGTCCTACATATCACTACAAGTTACAATAGCATCAGATATGATATTTTGATGACTGCACTGATGGAGAAGGGGGTCAATCCCTGGCTGGTGAACTGGATAACAGCTGTCCTGTATTCTCGTCGGGTTGCTCTCCGTCTGGGTGCATGGATCTCAGAGCCACATATTTTAACCCCGGGACTGCCACAGGGATCTGCAATCTCACCAGTGCTCTTTAACGTGTATATGAGCAAGATTGCAAACCTAGAAGCACCAGGGGTCAGAAGGATACTAACATTTGCAGATGATTTTCTTGTATATTGGCAGGGGAGAGATAGGGAGCAAACAGCCCAGGCGTTACAGGCGACAGTAGATAAAGTGATTGACTGGTGCACAGAAATGAGTGCTGTCATCCACTCGGAAAAGGCGGCGGTTTTGTGGTGCTCTCTGGACAACAGGATTGTGAGAGCTGATGTCCCGAGCCTCACGATAGATGGTAGTAACGTCAACAGAGAGAACAAGCTGAAGTATCTGGGAATCATATTTGACAGGAGCCTGTCCTTCAAGAACCATGTGGAGACAGTTGTGACAAGATCTCAAAAGGGACTCAATGCACTTAAAACTATGGCTGCAATGGACACAGAGCAGAGAATGCTTTTCACATTATACCAGCACTTGATCCTCTCAGTGATTGATTATGGACTAGGACTGCTCACTGTCTCAAAGAGTCAGCTGGTGAAGCTGGATCGCATACAGAAAGAAGCTATGCTGGTCATTCTGGGATGCACCAGAGACACCCCAGTAGTGTGTATGCGTTGCAGATAGGCTCAAGGTGGTGCAGGTTAAGACATACCTCAGAGTAGCTGCAGACACAGATCACGCGCTGCATAAGGCGCTGGAAGCAGTTAAGGGTCAGCGACTGATAAGAGGGAAATCATGGATGGCTCAGGGGAAGGGTACGATCAGACATGTGTGCATCTTGGAGAACATTAGGCGAGGAGAGGAGTGGGTTGGAGTGCCAGCGGAGCAGTCAGACTTTTGCAAAGTCATAATCACAATGAGCAGGGAGTGCCAGCAGGGGCCACGGAAGTGGAAATCCAGCAACTAATTCAGGATAATGCTCGCTCGGGTGATGTGATTATCTACACAGATGGTTCGGTGTCAAAAGATAGAAGTGCCTGGGGGTTCGTAGCAAAAGCTGATGGTCAACGTTTGGTGCAGGAGAGCCTGGCATATGATACCATAACATCTAGCTTTAGAATGGAGGTGGAGACGGTCACTGCAGCTCTCCGCTGGATGGAGAATACGGTACACACACACACGTCGTGATTGTAACTAACTCAGAAAGCATGCTGAGGAAGGTGAGGACAGGCATGCTTTGTGCAGAGTGGCTTGCCTCGCTTCGGAAGACTGGATGGCAAGCATCACCTGGATCTTTTCTCCGGGGCATGCCGGTGTGCTGGGGAATGAACAGGAAGACAGACTGGATGGCTCTGCAAAACTTGGTGGAATATTGATGCATGACAAGCAGACGTGGTTGCGGCCTTTGCTGTAGGTACTTATTCTACACATCACTATAGGTACTTGTTGTAATCATTTCTCTGTATACTTGTGTCCTCACACTGCTATATGCTTGTGAAACATGGACTGTTTACCAGCGACATGCTAGGAAATTAAACCACTTCCACACAGTCTGCCTTAGGAAGCTATTGAAGATTAAATGGCAAGACAAGATCCCAGGCACTGAAGTTCTAGAAAGAGCATCCATGCCCAGTATTCACACTCTACTAATGAAAAATCAGATTCGCTGGGCTGGTCACTTAACTCGTATGCCAGATCACAGGCTCCCTAAACAAATTTTTTACGGCGAGCTGCATTGTGGTAAACGCTTCCAAGGCGGCCAGAGGAAACGTTTTAAAGACACTCTGAAAGTCTCACTGAAAGCTTTTGGAATTCATCCTGACACCTGGGAGACAGCTGCTAAAGACCGTAATTCATGGCGTACATCATTACATAAGGGTGCAGTCACTTGTGAAGCAACCAGGACTGCAAGAGCTGTGAAGAAAAGGCTGGACAGAAAAACCACTGCAGGAGATCCTCCTCCTGGAACGTCAAGCATTCTTTGCCCGCATTGTCAAAGAACATTTCGAGCCAAAATAGGCCTTATCAGCCATCTTAGAACTCACGGCTCCATACTTTCAACCCCACTGGATGAAATGAATGGTCATCATCATTCTTGATGGACAAACAACATACTTGTGTCCTTGACACTGTATAAGACATGGTTGTACTAAAACATGCATTAAAGTAGATGATCATATGTTATGCCTTTAAACATATTGGGTACATGGTGTTCAACCCATATTTGTATAGACCCATCGACACTGGACGAGTGATGTGGTCAGTATCACACTGCCCATCTTGACAACCCTAGGACATTTCCTGGTAGCAGCTTTAGGCTGTGTTGGCCTGGGAACCTGTGTACAGTTTTTAAAAAAAAAATCTGAGCCTAGATGAGGATTAAACACATATCACAGGGCTGGTCACTGAGCTACCGTTACTCCCATTTCTCTTAATGCTTAATGGAATAACTGGACCATCAGCTGTAGTCCATATGGGGATAGATAGGTGGATGTGTGAATGAATGGAGGGTGGGTCAAACAGACATATATATATATATATATATATATATATATATATATATATATATATATATATATATATATATATATATATATATATATATATAATATATATATATAGAGAGAGAGAGAGAGAGAGAGAGAGATGGGAGGAAGGATCAGTGGATGGATGGATGATAGGCAGGTAGGTCGGTTGATGAATGGATATAAGGTATAAGGATGGGAGAGGTAGACAGGCAGATAGGCAGGCAGACTGTGGGAGAGACAGACGTACAGAAAGGGAGGTAATTAAATGGATGGATGGATGGTAAATAGATAAGTAGGTTGGTCTATGGGAAGGTGGGTAAATGGATTGGAGGATGGGAGAGGTATATAGATAGATGGATGGAGGGTGGGAGAGATAAGTAGACGAGTAGATGGATGGATGCGAGAGGTAGAAAGATAGATAGATGGAGGGTGGGAGAGATAAGTAGATGAGTGGATGGATTGATAGATGGATGGATGGGAGATGTAGACAGATGGATGGATGGATGGATTAATTAATAGATGGATGGGAGAGGTAGACAGATAGATATATAGATGGATGGATGGAGGGTGGGAGAGATAAGTAGACGAACGGATTGATGGATTAATTGATAGATGGATGGATGCGAGAGGTAGACAAATAGATAGCTAGATGGATGGATGGATTAATTAATAGACGGATGGGAGAGGCAGACAGATAGATATATAGATGAATGGATGGAGGGTGGGAGAGATAAGTAGATGAGCGGCTGGATGGATTAATTGATGGATGGATGTGAGAGGTAGACAGATAGATAGATGGAGGGTGGGAGAGATAAGTAGATGAGTGGATGGATTGATGGATGGATGGGAGGTGTAGACAGATAGATAGATGGAGGGTGGGAGAGATGAGTGGATGGATTGATGGATGGATTAATTAATAGACGGATGGGAGAGGCAGACAGATAGATATATAGATGAATGGATGGAGGGTGGGAGAGATAAGTGGATGAGCGGCTGGATGGATTAATTGATGGATGGATGTGAGATGTAGACAGATAGATGGATGGATGGATTGATAACTGGATGGATGGATTAATTAATAGATGGATGGGAGAGGTAGACAGATAGATATATAGATGGATGGATGGAGGGTGAGAGAGATAAGTAGACGAGCAGATGGATGGATTAATTGATAGATGGATGGATGGATGGGAGAGGTAGACGGATAGATAGATGGAGGGTGGGAGAGATAAGTAAATGAGTGTATGGATGGATTGATAGATGGGTGGATGGGAGATGTAGACAGATAGATGGATGGATGGGTGGATTAATTAATAGATGGATGGGAGAGGTAGACAGATATATAGATGGAGGGTGGGAGAGATAAGTAGACAAGCGGATGGATGGATTAATTGATAGATGGATGGATGTGAGAGGTAGACAAATAGATAGATGGAGGGTGGAAGAGATAAGTAAATGTGTGGATGGATGGATGGGAGATGTAGACAGATGGATGGATGGATGGATTAATTAATAGATGGATTGATAACTGGATGGATGGATTAATTAATAGATGGATGGGAGAGGTAAACAGATGGATATATAGATGGATGTATGGAGGGTAGGAGAGATAAGTAGATGAGCGGATGGATAGATTAATAAATAGATGGATGGATGGAAGAGGTAGACAGATTGATATATAGATGGATGGAGGCTTGGAGAGGTAGGTGGATGGATGGATTAATTGACAGATTGTGGGAAACTGGTTAACAACAAGCTTGTGAACTACTGCTGTATAATTATAATGTACAGTTATTTATTTACATTTATCTCCAGGTTTAGAAGGTGAAGGTTGGCTTGACCCCTGGTCCTATCTTAGGGCACTGAAACAGAAGAACATTAGTTTAGGAGTCAAATACATAAACGGAGACATTATTGATTTTGAGGTCGAGCAAATAGAGACTATGAGTAATGTAAAGTTCAAGTTAGATGCTGCGGTTGTAAGTATTCTGAGTGTCAATTTTTGTTGGGTACTTTAAGTAGTTGCAGCAATAATAGTGGTGGTGGTGATATAAGAAACACTGTAGTGTTACTTTGCAGAGTTCTTTCCTAAAATCACAAGGGTCATGAAAGCATACATTGGTGGTGTAAAACTAGACTTCTCAACACCAAACACTTGGCCTAAGGTGATGATGGCAGTTCTCCTGTGGCTGACGTCTCCTCTCAAGTTGATGTTGCGTTAAGTCTTCCCCCTTGTCTTCCACAGCATTCTGCATACCTTAGGTTTAGCGTATCTCTGTAGACAGCACGTGTATGGCAAGACCTGTGCTGATACTCATGTCCGTGTGTCGAGTCTGATGGACGTGTGGTAAAACCAGGATGTATTGTTGGCGAGCCGTGTATTGCTCATGGGAACGTGCTACTGAGGGTTCAGACGAGTTGTGCTTATGGAGTGGTCTCTAGACATCAAGTTGGAAAATAGAGATAAACCCTGCCTCAGCAACTGCTTCAGAAATATTCTGTCTCCCTATCCTAGCTCCCCTTATGCTTGACTCCCCTTCATCTTATTGATCCTATATCTGAAAAAGCCACTCCTGCTGTTCTTTTACCTAGAAGTGGGTAATGCCCCAGGGAAATGTACTATGCTCCCAAGGGTATGCTGCCATGTGTGTTTACAAATGATCTCCTGGCTGGAGAAAATGAGGGTTATTCTATAGTCTTTTTCTTTGCAGTTGTAGGTGGATACCCTAGAAAATAAAATAAAATCCAACTAACCCGTTCTAGGGTGTCCTGGCGTGTGGTAAAATGTTTTGCTACTATTCCCAGGTTGGTTACCACAAATAATAACAGGTGGCTGTTTACAACTAATAATTCCACCCTCATGTGGTATGTAAATTATAAAGCTCGCTTGGCTCTTGGACCTGGAAAAGCGCCTACTGTGCAACAAAATACTGTAATTTCATAGATATTATGTTTGAAATAAATCATAAATGAAAGACAGCAACGATCTCTGACAATCTATGTGTCACTGAGAATAAATCCCCACAATCCAAGCAATCCGAACTATCAATGAAACATTCTGAGAGAAATCATATTGCTAAACCTAACGGTCCTCTAGGAATGAAACAATTTACACCAATTAACAAACCCCATAAATGTTACACTGGAAGAAATAGTACTGTTACATCAATAATAATTTACAATCTGTTTTATCTCTAAGTTAGTCTGAAATAAATTTGCAATGTTAGATCAACATTAATTAACAATCTATTTTGCTTGTGTTTGCTGGCTGTGAACTCCAGCATGAAGTCCTGTATGTCGGATGAAGACATCCTGTTGTCCAACATCAGTGTGATGTGTGATTTCAGAGTAATAATATGGCGGTAAATAACTGCGGGGATCGTTATGAAGTAATTTAGATTTAAAATAGATTGTGGGACGCAGAGGTGTTTCCAAGGCACCAGGGCCAGGTTTTATACTGGCCAAGACCTACTAACACATCACTCGCATCCTGGGCAACAGGTCCCTTTGGGACTAACGTAGTAGGATCGCTGATTCTTCCGAAGTCGGAGAGTATCTGCCTGCACGGCGAGGAACCACCAGTCTGCACACCAATAAGCCAGACATGAGACAACGGATACTCGCGCAGGTCCTGTATAACATCACACTGATTTTGGACAACAGGATGTTTTCATCCGACATACAGGACTTCACGCTGGAATTCACAGCCTGCGAACGCAAGCAGCAGCAAGCAAGCACTGCTGTTCCCCAAGTATTTGCTGAAAGAAGCTTTGAGGCCTGCTTGGTATTTGGTGCTAGTCTAGGCTATGACGACCTGGGAGCCTAAGTCAAATAACAAGGGAATGTCTGGTTGGGGATTCGAACACACGACAAATGGACTGGCAATTGTCATGGCTGCTGTGTTCCCCAGGTATATGGTGCTTGCCCTATAATTTTAGTACAGTCGACACTGGGCAATTGAATTAGTCAATATCATATATCATGGCAGCTTTACTTCACAGAAAGTGTCCTCGTGCCCAGTGTAGGCTCGGTTGACTTGGGAGCCTGGGTCAGTGAAACAATGCTTGCCTTGTGGTGGACTCAAACACATTGTTTTAGTGGTAGTAGTAGTTGTTTTCTCCATTGCGAAGGGGTTATTGACTTTCTCCGTAATCCCGTTTAACCACGTAGAGTAACGCAACTGCGCAAGATTTGGTGGGGGGGGGGGCGGGGGCGGCGTGTGGAGGAGGAGGAGGAGGCAGTAAGGAGGTCAGCATGGCTGAATGAATAAGAACAATCATTCATAAACATCCAGTGTGCTGATGCTGAGGTAGCGGGTTCAACCCCTACACAGGACAGTTGGACTAAAATGTTGACTTCTCGTTCTTGACTTGAGGGCGTAAATTACAAGTACCTCTGAAGTCAGAGTGGATTTGCCATACAGCGAGGGACACTTGTAATAGGGAAAGCTAATCCACACGCAAAATTCAGTCCAGTGCTACTAGTAGTGTGTATGGACTACATTCGAGGTTAAAGCACTTTTAATTACTACTGTTGGATGCATGTAAGATATAGACAATAACCAGAGAAGCTGAAAAACATCTAATGACAGTGGAAATGTGGTTTCTGAGGAAAACGCAAACAAGTCTCAAATTCTTATGTTATTCAAAAGTCAATTGAAATCACACTCAACTAATTGGTTTGGTTGTCTTAATTCCAGACAAAAACAAAAGATGGCCAGGAGCATGAGACAAAGTTTTGCTTTGCCATCAATTGTGCTGGCGCATGGGCAGCAGATGTAGCAGAAATGGCCAGGATTGGAACTGGAGAAGGGGATTTAGCCATGCGTCTGCCTGTAGAACCAAGGTAAGACTTTTGCTGGTCAATTTCTTCAGTTGCTTTATGCACTTTTCTTCTTCTTTCATACACTTTAAATTTGTCTATATCTGCAATGTTATCTCTTGTATGAATTTAACTGTCTTATTTTTTAGTTCACTCAGTGATTCATAGAGTTTATCTTCCACTGTTGTTTTTATTTAGGCCAGAAGGTTTGCCTAGATATGTCGTATTTTGGGCAGTCTTGGAGTATGTGATCTGCTGTCGGCGGCACCAAACCACATGTACACATGGCTGAGTCACAAATCTTGAATTTTGCGTACATGTGATTGTGTCATCTATTGTGTCCGGTTCTCAGGCGCAGAATAATGATTTGTTCTGGTCTGTCCATATCGTGGTAATCATCTTAAGCTGGTGTTTGTGACTTTCTGATTGGTCTGACCATTATTTTCTTTTGGTGATATGTAACAGGTACATCAAGTTGTTCTTCTCTTGCTCTTTACTTAGCTAGATGGTCAGCCCTCTTGTTGCCAGATACTCCACAGTGAAATGTATTTCCCATTTATATCAATTAGGGAACCTATTAAGGTCAGTAAAACAGTTCATAAAACAACACAGATGTATTGTTTAGCACTCATAGAAGTAGAAGAAAGAAGTAGAGACAAGAGGACAGACTAGACAACATACAAATTGAAAGCTCTAGTTACCGACTGGGATTCAAACTTGTCACCTCAAAATGACGTTAGAGCCTCCACAGTGAGATAGTATCCAATTCACTTCTTTCTGTGTTTTTATAATGCTTGTTTGTTTTCTATGTCAATTTGGTTTAGTGGCGGTGCACTTTTTTCTGTGTTTTTATATTGTTTGTTAGTATTCCAAGTCATTGTGGTTTAGTAGCCGATGCACTTCTGTCAGCGAGTGATGTTTTAAAATTGACCCTGTCTCCCAGGCTGACCCAGCCTAAAATTGGTACCAGCAAATATCTGGGGAAAGTGAAGGCGGCTGGTGTCATACTAACCACATTTTTTTTACTCTCTCTCTCTCTCTCTCTCTCTCTCTCTCTCTCTCTCTCTCTCTCTCTCTCTCTCTCTCTCTCTCTCTCTCTCTCTCTCTCTCTCTCTCTCTCTCACACACACACACACACACACACACACGTGTGACAATTGGTGTGCACAAACATGGGTCAGGCACCGTATGTGGAATGGGCCTTAAGGTGTGTGAAAGGGTCGGTGACTTTACTTGCTGATTGTTTACAAACACTCGGTGACTGTCACATGAGATGTGTGAGGACTGTCCTGGCCTATGCAGCTATGGTTATTGTTTTCATTGTGATTGCATAGACCAGTATTGTTTTTATGTGTGTCAATCAGTGCCATATAATTCATGTTATAATGTTTTATTTCGTAGTCCAGCATCATTCTTATGTGTGTCAGTCAGTGGCATATAATTAATGTTATAATGTTTTATTTCATAGTCCAGCGTTTTTACTTGTGTCAATTAGTACCTTATAATTAATGTTATGTTTTATTGCATAGTCCAGCATCGTTTGTCCATTTGTCATCCATGGCATATGATTTACATGATGATGTTTGATTACATTGTCCATCATCGTTTTTATGTATATCTATCAATGTCATATAATTAACACTCATATGCTTGTCGCTCGTCACTACACTTGTCTTAAGGCTGAAAATTAAAGGAATTGACGGAAGGGCCATTTGCACGAGGCTCTAGGTTACCAGTTGTTTTTGAGAGCCAATATATACAGGGATAACTGGCCTGTGGCAGCCTAACGTCCACTGCATCTATGTCCATCTCCAGTCGTCTTGCCATGCTCGCCACTGGAACCAGATAGATGCGGACGAGAGAGTGAGGTCGAAGGAGTTGCGCAACCACTTCCTCACTATAATCCAATCTAAAGCACAAGTCATTCGTTCTTCATCAAATTAAAAGATGCAATGAATGAATGGTCCTCATCATTCGTGGTGGACAAACATCCATAATTAACATTATGATGTTCTGTTTCATAATCCATCATCGTTTTTGTGTTTTATTACAGTCCATCAATTTTACGTGTGTCAACCAGTGTCATCTAATTAACATGATGGTGGTTTATTACATACTTGTTTCTACAGAAAACGCTATGTTTTTGTGAATCATTTCCCTGGTGGACCCAAGCTGGATTGCCCCTTTGTGAAAGATCCTTCTGGTTTGTTTTTTCACCGCGAAGGGTTTGATGGCCACTATATCTGTGGCATTGACACAATGTCTGAGGTAAGATAATATTGTGTGTTGATGTTGTTTTTGTCTTCATCTTCTTGTTCTTTCTCCCTCTTCTTCTCCTTCTGTTTTCTCATTCTTCTTCTTCCTCATTCTTCTTCTTCCTCATCCTGTTCCTCTTCTTCTTTCTCCTCTTCCTTCCCCTCCTCCTCCTTTTGTCTATTGCAGAGCATTGGCCCACAACTAACTCATGACAATCTCTTTGTAGACTTGTTCATGATCTCTTGAGTTTTGCAGCTAAAGTTTTCTAAAGCATGACATAGCAAGCCACAGACCAACCCCCCTTAGTTGCATCTTATGACATGCAACCAGAGAAGGAGATTTAGAAAGAGGTTTAGATGCGTGAATGAAATATGCTTGAGTTTAAAGCGAGCGGAATGTCCAAAAAGAAAACGCAAGAAAACAAGTCATACATAAAGAAGTTAACTGTTCGATTTAGTTGACATAATTATTTAGAATTAGGGTTTTTATTGTGACATATTTTGTTGCCATTGTCAACTTTCACGTGATTGTTTACTTCCACGTGATTGTTTACTTCAGGCTGATGAACCTCCAATTGCCAATTTTGAAGTTGACTTCAGTTTCTATGAGAATAAAGTGCTGCCACAACTGACCAAGCGAGTGCCAGAATTCAGCAAGTCAAATGTAAGCATTCCATAGTTTGCACTTTCAGTTGAGTTGAGTTACAAACTGACATCACAGCACTCGGGACATTCCCAAAGGTGCTCCATTCTCATCTTCAACGACCAGTAAAGAGTCCCAATACTAATGGTGCCAGTTGCAATCTGATTCTATGTCGGTCTGGTATTTCCTCGGAATGCGAAGTGTCTGCCAGATCTTCTGGTCGCTCCCCGCTGCACCATTCTGTCCTGGCAATGTTGGTGTATCAGTTCTGTCACACTATATATAAATATTTTTAAGTGCTCTGACCACATGTGCCTTATCTTTCACCAATACCCCACCTAGCGGTCCAGACCCAAGCCAATTTTTTCCCCTTGCTTGTTTCCCATCACACCAGCATGATGCCTTGACTTTCAATGCAAGATTTGTTTTTTCCTCTGCATATCCTTTTACAGGACATTGCAGTCAACACCAGCATTTTTCAGCTGCTGTTGATGTCTTGGCAGGTTTTACGTTCAGTAGTTCGCCATTGCTTTCTGAACAACCAGCTCACATACCTCTGCGATCCACTGCCGAATCTCGCGCACCTGTGTTTCATGCGTGAGTATGCAGGATTATGAACAACATCCTTAATCCCTTTGCCAGGGAAATGCAAGATTAGGTCATCAAATTTTAAATGTCATCAGTTCACAGGTAAACATAGTTAAACAGAAGATATTACTGCAGGAGTGTAAAGCGTTAAGAATCGCATATTCTAGACCGCTGAATTATGATTTCAGGTGACTAATTCCCTTCCACACGACCTTTTATTTTCAGACAAATTCTAGAAAATGATCCAGTATTCATTTTATGAGACAAGGTTTTCCCCGGAACTGTACTAATATAAAAGAATAAAATGAGTAATCAACGAAAATGGTATATGGAATTGGTCAGCACTAGAATAACACAATCACAGTTGCCAGAATGGATGTTGCGGTCAGAAAGCCTTCATTAGCACACACAAAACATAAAGACACTGATACAACTGCATCAAACAGAAATTACAAAAAAGTCATGATTATGCCGTGTGGCCGAGCCATCCAGATATTTATGTCTCTGCCTTCTCCTTCAGGGGAGCAGAACACAGGGAAGGCAGAAAGGTAAATATCTAGCTGACCTAGTCACATGGCACAATGGAGACAAAATTACAGAGCTGATCCATGACTCTGGTGATCGTGTGGGATGGCAATAAATGACCGCCCATGCGTATCAGCATGGCTTATGATGGTGGGCTTAGGCCCTGGGGTCCAAATTCAAGAACACAAAAGTCATACTGTTTCTAGCTGCAATATCCATTCCATTTTGTTGTTAATTTTCTCACTGTATTTTACAGCTTTCTCTATGACAATGTAACCCATTTCATGTCTGAAAGGTGAAATTATCCTGGCAATAATGTATGAAACAAGTAAAGAGCTTCAAGTACTTAGAAAGAATAATGTCACCCATTGGCAATTCAGAAGACGAGATTGAGAACAGAAGCAATAAGACAAACCAACATATACTAAAGAACAAATACGAGGGTAAGTTAATAAGTAAGTCACAAATGGCTGTAGAAAAATAACTAACTATGATAACAACTTGAAACCAGTTTATTTGTATACATACATTGTCCCTTTATTTCTCAACATAATTTCCACTAATATTGATGCACAAATCCCATCGTTTTATCAGTCCTACCAAACCGGCTACATAAATCTGCATGCCCTGTTTTCATTTACCTGAAATCCCACAAAACTGTGTGACTTAATTATTGACTCACACTAGTAGCTTTTTCTACCCAACTATGCACTGCTTTACGGGAAATCGATAGGGGCTAAGTCCACTGAAAACCGACCTTGCGGGAGACATTTCGCAATTGATGCCGAAGTTGAATGTGAAGTGAAACCGTGGTTTAGAAAACGGCACGCAGTTCTATGCAGCCGGCTTGGGAGGATGGATACAACGATGGGATAAGTGCATCAATGTTGGTGGACAATATGTTGAGAAATAAAGGGACAATGTATGTATAAAAATAAACTGGTTTCAAGTTGTTATCATAATTAGTTACTTTTCTACAGCCATTTTGACTTACTTATTGACTTACCCTCGTATATATCAGTAGATACGTAAATAAAACACTCTACAACACAATCTTTCTCCCACTCTTAAGCTACCATTGCCAAACCTGGACAGTGACAGAAGAAGAGAAGAGACAAATTAGAACAACGAAACTGGCATTTCTGAGAAGAATACTCAAAATATCAAGAAGAAAGAAAACCAGATTTGATCACTACAGCCTTGCCCAAGTGACACCAACTTCTTCCCACTGACATCTGTACTAGTGTGTTATGACCTTGAAAATTCTTTGTTTCTAATGTGAGGCGAGCGTGTCACACTTAGTTATGCACTTAAAAGATCAGTGAGTCCAACTTCAGCATGTAGTTCTGTCAGGTTTGTTGCTCTGTACAGACTCCACCCAAGGCACAGGCTCCATCTTCCTGTGGGTAGTTTTTCTTTCCCAACAATTATGCCAAGGCAGGGGTATGACAGCCTACTCTTTGTAATTTCCAACTGCTGGGAGATGTTTAACACTCACAGCTGGCATATGTGACCTTCTGTTTTTCATCCTTATCTGAAAAGGCTACGTCTGTGATATACAACAATAGACTGTGACACCATCTGTGAGATGCTGCAATTGAAACTGATAGCATCTTGTTTTCTGTATTTGTCCATTTGCCTTTGTGATTTTGAACACTTGTTAATTAGTGTTTATTTCTGTCCACACTCTTTGTATCCCAACTTCTGAAAAGGTTCTAAAGTCTTTTCACCTTTTTTATGTAGAGCCCATGTTTTAGATCTGTAGAGTGGTACAGTCCGGATATGTGATAATTATTCTTTTCAACCTCACACCAGAGAAACATTTAAACAGCTTTATATACTTGGTATTAAGTGGCAAGATACGGTCACAAATGTTGAAGAATTGGAAAGATCAGATGCTGTGATGGTTTTTTTCCATGCTCAATCTTTGTAGACTTTGATAGATAGGACACATTAGGAGGATGGATGTTGGTAGAATACCAAAGGACATCTTTTTTGGTGAATTACAGAAGGGTAAAATATCTCAGAGTCAGTCTCTACTACAGTACAGATAGTATAACAGTGCAGGGAACTCGCAAGACATGTTGTAGTTGTTAATATAAAGTTTATTTGCTCATGATGACAATATAGCTTCTTCTTCGATCCCAGGCCTGATGTTAACTTCCACTCAAGTCAAAAGCCGGATCTTAACTGCCCTTGCCAACCCAATACGTCACGATTGAGCATCTCTCACCCTTCCACTCTCGATGCTCAATCGTGCTGTATCTATTTCCCACTAGATCCTAATAATACCCCAGTACTCCCTCACTGTTACACCTCCCCATGTTTAATAAAGAATTTTCCTTATAAAGGAAAACTCTTTACTCCTAATCCCCATACTCTCTTCCCTCTTTTTCCTCTAATCTTCCCTAAAATCAGCTCAAGTTTGAGTAAGTAATATATCTTTTAACTCTTCTCCCAATTATATGGTCAGCTAGTTACCCCCCCCCCCCCCCCATATACTTCTTCTTCGAATTTTCTTTGTATAATACCTCGTACCACGTATGGTAACTCTGTTAAGCCAAACAGTCCTTCTCTCCTTTCTATTTCCCCACACTATATAGCTATCCACTATATATTTCTACTTTTCTGGTTCTTTCTTGGCTCCTCCTGTTTCCTGTATCAAATATACATATTATAAGAACAGCTCATAAATTCTTTATCGAAATTTTTGAACTTATAAAATTTCTCTCTCTTCCAAAACCCAGGACGTACAAAAACAATGTAGTTAGAAAAAGTAAAGAAGCGGTGCGCACCTAGTAAGAAGTATAAAGAACTGTTATTTCTGCATATTTCCTTGCTAGGTCTTCCTTGAATTGTTCCCATGTCTCATCTACTCTAGCCTCTAACTTTCTTCTTATATGATCCGAAACCGGTTCCGTTGCCGTCTGATAAGCCAGTCTCATTTTTTCTTCATCTGTTGCTGAGATTAAATAGGCATATTTTTCTATGGAAGTGACCCATTTCTTAAAGTCTCTGGCCTGTCCACTAAACTTCACAATTTCTGTTGCCATTCCTTGCTGTTTAATAACCATATTAAGTCTGCCTACTGCTGTTCCTACCCCTGTCAAAACCTGTGCTAAGGTGTCCTGTTCCGCCATGCTGAAATATACTTAAACAAAGCAAGCAAAGAACCACACAATTTCAATTTCTTAATTTAAGGAATACACTCACTTGTTTCATAAAACTACAGTTAGTTTCTATGTTTGGGAACCACACAATTTTACCCTGATTTTGTTTCCTGACTCAAGCACGTACTTTCTTCGACTCGCCGTCAGATTTCGTTCGAGCACCAGGAGCCTGCGTCAGCTGAAAATCAGTCGCGGAGTTCAGGTAGCAGAGTTCAGGTAGTCTGTCTCTTCCCCCAGGTAATTTCGTCACTTCTCTTGGGATGCCGGGATAATCTTCAACCCCTGGTTGGGTCCCATCTGAGATTTCTAGCCTTTGTTTTCACCCCGGGTGGGGTACATCATCGACGTCTTGAGATAGCGACTCGATTGCAATGGAGCCTCTAGATAATCGGACTCGTCAAGGAAAAACTTGGCAACTCTTATCTACTTGGCCCATTGAAATTTTCTTTTTCAGCCGATTCAACAATCAGACGACTGTATTTCTGGGTTGTCTCCTTAGCAGCGGCCTTGGTAGTCCGTTAAAACAACCGACAACGTAGGTGGCGGCTTGAAAATAGCAAAACTCAGGCTATGGTAAGCCCTTTTTGAAACGCTAAAGTTCAGACAACGGCTATGACAAGCCCCTTGATAACGCTGAAGTTCAGACAACGGCCATGACAAGCCCTTTGATAACGCCAAAGTTCAGACAACGGCTATGGCAAGCCCTTTGATAACGCTAAAGTTCAGACAACGGCCATGGCAAGCCCTTTGATAACGCTAAAGTTCAGACAACGGCTATGCCAAGCCTCTTGAGTTGAAAATTTGTTATCTCAAGTCTCTGTAACAGCCTTACAGAGGACCACCCCTGGGCGGGCTTTCGGCCTCTGTATTTGCAGACAACTAAATTTTACTGGGCATCCATTCACTGGTTGTTCCACCACGTGCCGAAACTGTTTCTAGGACGTATTTGACCGGAGCATGGAACAATAACAAGCGGCTCCCGACTTTGACAAAAACCTCCAACAGACAGTAGCTCCTTCTAAAACTGATTCGAGAAAACGTCTGTTCTAAATACCTTTTTGAGGCAGTCTGGTCTGGATCCTTTGATGGTTTACTAGTACTTCGGATTGCGTCCGCGACGGCAAAGTCCAGTATCCTGGTTACGGCACCATTTTGAGTCCTATAACAGTGCAGGGAACTCGCAAGACATGTTGTAGTTGTTAATATAAAGTTTATTTGCTCATGATGACAATATAGCTTCTTCTTCGATCCCAGGCCTGATGTTAACTTCCACTCAAGTCAAAAGCCGGATCTTAACTGCCCTTGCCAACCCAATACGTCACGATTGAGCATCTCTCACCCTTCCACTCTCAATGCTCAATCGTGCTGTATCTATTTCCCACTAGATCCTAATAATACCCCAGTACTCCCTCACTGTTACAATAGGTCACAGTCTGAGCGTGTGATATGTCAGATGGTGTTTGGTGGTAGAAACGACCATGTTTTCACATGAATTTATTGCGGTCGAACATTTACCATGCAAATTGGTTTGATCGGTCACATTCACTACCACCATGGCTTGTAGCTATTATGCCGTTTTTAAAGCACAATGTAACCGACTATCGTCTGTCAAGACGGCAATGTTCCAGTCTATTCTTTTCCGCAGCTCAGTATTAACGTTATAGTTGCTTATGTTTTGGCTAGTTTTGATATCTGCTTCACAGTGAATGGCATTAGAAGTAAATTGTTGATGCGTGTTTATCGTCCAGTGTTTCAAATATCACACAGTGATGAGAGTTTTCTCATTTCTCTTCCAGTTGAGAACCGGCTGGGCCAGCTATAAAGACTACAATGTAATTGACCAGAACCCCGTGGTTGGGCCTCATCCTTATCTGAACAATTTCATTTTCGCTACGGGTCTGGATGGCCATGGGCTGCAGTACTCAGCAGGGATTGGTCGGGCGCTGATGGAGCTGATTCTTGACAGGGAGTATAAAACAATCAACTTGGAGAAGTTTCATTTTAATAGATTTTTGGAGAACCAAAATGATGATGCACAAGAGTCCAGTGCTGGGAGTTCTTCTATGTGAATAGATGGATATTTTGGACATCCAATGCTGGGAGTACATCTATGTGAATAGATGGATATTTTGGACAAGTCCAGTGCTGGGAGTACTTCTATGTGAATAGATGGATATTTTGGACAAGTCCAGTGCTGGGAGTACTTCTATGTGAATAGATGGATATTTTGGACAAGTCCAGTGCTGGGAGTACTTCTATGTGAATAGATGGATATTTTGGACAAGTCCAGTGCTGGGAGTACTTCTATGTGAATAGATGGATATTGTTCACGAATAAACATACATGTAATGTTTGGTGCTCGTAGAAGAAAGAAGTAGAGACTAGAAGACACACTAGACAACCGAAAAACTGAAGCTATATTTACAGATCAGGATTTAAACCTGTCACCTCCAAATGAAAACCGTCTCACTGCACAAGCTGGTGTATTTGATGCTTGACCACCTTTCATTGCTGGTTAGTTAGTTGATTGGTTAGCTGTTTGGGTGGTAAATGTTAGAAAGACTGAGTTTTTCACCTATGCTGCTTTGGCATTCATGTCATCTGAACTGTGAAAAGGGCTTGCATCTGTTGGGGAAAAGATGGTGTAGAGGCTATTCTCATGACCCAGTATCAGAGTACCATGGGAGTTGTATTGCAGATCTCTCCTCCCTATCTCATAGCTCATCAACCAGCAGGTTCTGCAAGACGTACTGAATCTCCACTTCTGCTAGAAGCACAATTGGATGTAACCGGGTTGAGAAACATAACAGCAAGTGTGGACTGACTTCCGGCATTTCATTGTCATCAAAATTCGACCAGTGCCCAGGGGGAACCAGATATTGATGTTTGTACATGTGTGTGTATGTGTGTTCACGCGCACTTGCGTGCGTGTGGTATGCAAGCAACACAGCTTCACCACAATAATGTGAATAAACAGAGCTAACTTCATTGCATAAACATGCATCTGTTGTTTGTGTGGTCACACGCATCTGTTGTTTGTGTGGTCACATGCATCTGTTGTTTGTGTTGTCACACGTATATGTTGTCTGTGTTGTCACACACATCTGTTGTCTGTGTTGTCACACACATCTGTTGTCCATGTTGTCACACGTATATGTTGTCTGTGTTGTCACACACATCTGTTGTCTGTGTTGTCACACACATCTGTTGTCTGTGTTGTCACACACATCTGTTGTCTGTGTTGTCACACGTATCTGTTGTCTGTGTTGTCACACACATCTGTTGTCTGTGTTGTCACACACATCTGTTGTCTGTGTTGTCACACACATCTGTTGTCTGTGTTGTCACATGCATCTGTTGTCTGTGCTGTCACACACATCTGTTGTCTGTGTTGTCACACGCATCTGTTGTCTGTGTTGTCACACACATCTGTTGTCTGTGTTGTCACACGCATCTGTTGTCTGTGTTGTCACACACATCTGTTGTCTGTGTTGTCACACGTATATGTTGTCTGTGTTCTCACACACATCTGTTGTCTGTTTTGTCACACACATCTGTTGTCTGTGTTGTCACACACATCTGTTGTCTGTGTTGTCACACGCATCTGTTGTCTGTGTTGTCACACACATCTGTTGTCTGTGTTGTCACACACATCTGTTGTCTGTGTTGTCACACACATGTGTTGTCACACACATCTGTTGTCTGTGTTGTCACACGCTTCTGTTGTCTGTGCTATCATAGGCCAGTGGGTTTCACGAGAAGAGGCCCTGCAAATGTCCAGGCAATGAAACAACATGAGGCACACAGCATCTTTGTGACTTCACTGTCGATTTCTTCAAGACGTGTTACAAGCAATTGCTAACATAGTCACATTAGGAAAGCCTGACAATGTAGTGTATTCCCTCTCTCGAGAAAAGCACTCTTCTGGACTTCCGGTCAAGATGGCGATGGACGGTTGGTTTGTTTATGTGACCGTTACCTTTTTCGCGTAGGAGATTGATATTTTCATCTCCTATGTGTAATTTGTCTGCCAGGATGTAAAACCAGGAGTTTCTTCTCAAGATCTGCGCCGATGCTACGGAGTTTCGTGCATTGAGCGAAGCAATCCTTGAGTGAATTTTCGCAGCGTGTGTGGTTCTGTGATGTTCGGTCTTTTCAAAATGGCGGAACAATTTGTGTGTTCCTTGCGGAAGGCAGTCAACAAAACAAGGCGACGGGGCTAACGTGGTGTCCGCAAGCGTGGAGGGGTAAGACGTTTTAGACTTAAATGTGACCGTCTGGCCTCAGGTACACTCGCATCCTATATTGGAACTGCGCCAGCGTTAAACAACGTGGCCCTATTCTCAAAGACCTGGTTTACAGGAACGACATTGTAGCACTCCAGGAGATGAGACTGGGTGATCAGCTACTCAAAATGGACGGCTTCAAATGTTTCTACATCAGGGAATGGCGAATCTCTTCCACGACAGTATGGTTGCTTCAGAGAGCTAGACATGTCCAGCTGGGACAATGACGACATACAAATGCAGGCAGTCAGAGTTCAATTCTGTCTACCATTCTTGTTGGTTAATGTTTATACCCTTAACACGAGTATAGATTCCCAGAAGTGGCAGTGCTTAAGTGACATATTCAATCAATCAATCATGTGCCATGCCGGAAAGCGTGGGCGGTCATGACTCGCCATTTCACTCCATCACCAGTGTCGTGGATCAGCTCAGTGTTCCTGTCTCTTCCATGCCATGTGGCCAAGCCATCCAGGTATTTTCCTCTTGGTCTGTTCCCCTCAATCTTGCCAGTTGTCACTAAGTTCTCCAATCCATTTCTTATCATAACATGTCCAAATAATTTTGACTGTCTTTGTATAATTTCTCTAATCAGTTTACGATGTTCATTTGTCTCCTGTAGTACTTGGTCATTGGTTTTTCTGTCTGTCCATGGTATTCTTTGCATTTTCCTCAGAAACCACATTTCTGCAGCCATCAGATGCTTTTCAGCTTGACTGCTCATTGTCCAAGTTTCACATCCATACAAAAGAACAGGCTCTATGTATCCCTTCAACACTCTTTTTCTCGTTTCAATTGACATCTTTTTATTGGTCAGAATGTTTTTCATCTTGCTAAAGGCTACTTTCGCCATGGCGATTCTTGTTCTAATCTCTTCAAGGCATCTCCCATCAGATGTTATAACTGTTCCGAGATAATTGTACCGATTCACTTGTTGAAGAATATTCCCATTTACTTGTATATTACATTGTGGTATTTCTTTCTTCCTTGTAATGACAATAATCTGTGTCTTTTTACAATTTAATTCTAACCCCAGTTGTTCACTGTGTACAACAACCGCATCTACTAATTGTTGCAGATCCTGCTAATTGTCTGCAATCAATACTATGTTATCTGCATATCTAATGTTATTGATGTTCCATCCTCCAATGCTGATTTCATTTATATCTTCTACATTTCTGAAAATATTTTCACTGTACAGGGAAAAAAGATCTGGAGACATCACACATCCCTGCCTAACACCTCTCTTAATTGGCTGATACTGTCCCACTTCATTATCAATCCTTATTGCAGCTTGTTGTTTCCAATATATGTTTTTTATAAGTCTAATGTCTTTCACATATGTGTGACATATTAGGTCATGAAAAAAATTTCATTTTCTGTGGTGATTTCAACGCTAAAGGCAGATCATGGGGAAACATTTCCTCCAACACACAGGGGGAGGAGCTCTAGACTGCACTTGATACAATTAACCTGGTTTGTATCTACAGTGGCTGTGTCACCAGAACAGCAAGCTGCCCAGGTGATGAGGACAGTGCTGGCGCTGGTTTCTCCTGCACTCACTACAGTGTGTAGATGGAGTGTCCTAGGGTACCATGGCAGCAACCACCACCCTTGCAGCATATTGGTGGAGAAAGGCAGAACCAGGCAGCACAAGTCAACGGTCAAGACTTTCCAGTATGACAGTACAGGGCAAGATGTGGTGAGTAAAATAAGGCGTGACCAGCGCAGAAAGTTTCAGGGCAGGAAAAAAAGCTGGGAGCAGCCACCCTGGTGGAATTTTGAGGTGGAGTAGGCCTGGATGGATAAGTGTAGTGCTGTAAGGAAATGGCAAAGCGCCAAGAAGAACAGAGTTGCCCATCCTGGTCCCTGCAGCACTTAGAAAGAGATGTACACAAAAGTAAGTAATTAAAAAAAAACTTGTTAAGGGTGCTAAAAGTGAAAAATGGGCAGAGGTATGTCAAAGAGTAAGCGCAGACAAGTCACTTAAATTGTTTTGGCGATTACATAAAAGCATGAGTGGGGTAGTCAAGAATAAGAGAATTTCTGACTTCCAAGGTGCTGACCTCATCTGGCAGAGGACTGACGAGAACAAGGGCAAAGCCCTCTTTGAACGCTATCTAGAGCAGAGCAACCAGACAGACATGAGAGTCCGAAATCTTGCCAAGGAGGTCACCTCAGACAGGTGTAAGACCCAGAACATTTCGGATGAAGACACAGTGACAGTGAAAGAAATCAAGGCTGTGCTTCGACGATCAAAAAACAGCGCTCCAGGGCCAGATGGCATAAGATATGACGACATCAACAGGTGTACCGACAACGAGCTAGAGAAACTAGCAGACATGTACAACAACAGTATAGGGAGTGCTAGCATCAAGGAGGAGTGGTTACACAGCTATCTGATTCCCTTGCCGAAGCCTGGCAAAGACCACACAAAAATTCAGGGATATCGAGTAATAACCATGCAGAATACAATAGGCAAACTGCTGGAGAAGTTAATTGCCAGAAAAATATCAAGCCAGCTAGAGAAGCAAGGTGTTTTCCCACCCACCCTGGGAGGGTACCGTCCCAAAAGAGAAACCTGGACCAATTCAGCAGTTTTTGCCCATGATGTTATGAAGGTTTCCACTCAGGCATTGAAACCTTTGCTGCAGCGATTGATCTGGAGGACGCGTACAACAGAGTACCATTGGATTTTCTAATGCTTCAGCTTCTTGAACTCAAGATAAGTCCGTTCCTCCTTAGTTGGATCGCTGCAGCCCTCTTCCAACGGAAAGTAGTTTTTAGATGTGGCAGTTGGACGTCGGAACCAACAACAATATATCCTGGCCTACCACAGGGATCACCATTATCTCCGGTGCTGTTCAACGCCTACACTGTGAGAATCACCAGCGAGCAGATCACTGGACCGGGGAGGACATTGTCATATGCCGACGATGTTTTAGTGTATCGTCAGGGTAAGGATAGAGATCAGGTTGCTGTGGAACTGCAAACCGAACTCAAACGCATAAGTACTTGGTGTGCTGAAGCTGGGGCAATGGTCAACCCAACAAAGGCAACAGTGACATGGTTCTCTTTGAATAATCATATTGTCAACACGCCAACACCAACTGTTAATCTGTGTTCAGAGACTGTGGAAAGAACGCAGGCAATGAATTACCTGGGGATACGTTTTGATCGAAGCCTTGCTTATAATGAGCACATAGACCAGGTGATAACAAAGGCCAAGCGGGGTTTGGCTGCGATGCGGGTGATGGCGGCAGAAAACTGCGAGCAGCGCCATCTATGCCTCCTATACGAGGGACTGGTCATGTCTGATTGGAGTATGCGATGGCGATCCTGACTCTCAGCCGTAAGCAGATAGAAAGGATGGAAAGGATACAAAACGAAGCTATGCGCATTATTCTTGGATGTACAAGAGATACAGCATGCAGGGCTATGCGCTACCTTCTTGATTTTCCAACCATTGAAGACAGACTACAAATTTGCAGAGCACGTGCCTACCTCAGAGTCAACGCAAACACACAACATCCACTGCATAGTGAAATTAGGAAGGTGAAGGGCAGCAGGTTAATAAGAGGAAGGTCTTGGATGGGTCAAGCGGAAGACATTCTTCAACAGGTGTGTTCACTGGAGGACTTAGAACCTGGCGAGGAGTGGGTACAAGTGCCAACAGATTTCTGTACGTCCTTTTCAGTTTGCATCCAACTAGACAGAAAATGCAGACAAGAAAATCCGGCTGCTGTGGAGGCGGAAGTACAAGCGTTGATTTTCGAGAATTCGTTAGACGGTGATGCTGTCATTTACACAGATGGGTCGGTCGTCCGACATGTGAGAAGCTCATGGGCCTTTACGGCGCGGACCGGAGGGAGAATTGTGAAGGAGGACTCTGGTGCTTTTGTTGAGACCACAAGTAGCCTGACTATGGAAGTCATGGCAGTAAGTAAAGCAATAACATGGCTCGAGACACAGACATTCACTAGGGCATGTGTCCTTAGCGACTCAATGAGCATGCTCAAGAGGATAGAGACGGGGTGGATCCGAAGAGAGTGGTTGCTGTCTCTGGAGCGGTCTCGGCTGGCAAAGATTAGTTTCATCTTCGTGCCAGGGCATGCGGGAGTACAAGGAAATGAGCGGGCTGACAAGCTCGCAGGTGAGGCTACTGTGGAGGACTGGCTCGCCATGGACCAGGCTGACATTCTGAATGCTCTACGAGAAGTAAGACTTTTGCGAGAATCAAGATATGACTGCGAATCTACAACCATGGTCAGACTGCGAGAACAGCAAATTAAAAGAGGTGTGGCCAAACAAGAACACTACGCAGGAAGCCAAAGAAGATTGATAAACCAACACAGAACTGGTGTCGTTAGCAGCTACACGCTGCGGGATTTACTGAGGAGGGGATCCGAGCACTTATGCATTGAATTGTTCGATGTGCAATGAGAATGATCTATCGACTAACTAACCACTGTTATCCGTAGAGTCATCTTCATCTTCGTTGCGGGAGTTGAGGGAAATAAATGAGTTGATAAACTTGCTGGCTCTGCATTCCCTGCAAACGGCCAGCCCATGGATCATACTGATATTATTAACACCGTAAGAGAGATGTCGAGAGCGGGGGACTTTAACCCAGTGATTCCACATTGCTGTCCAGAATGAAACTTTGGGAGTAAGAATTGACACGACTAGACGAGTGGGATACAACCGGAGAGTGAGGATTCTAGTCAACCAACACAGTACTGGCACTATTAGCCGCCGGGACGCTGATACTTATGTTGAGT
>JACEFZ010010013.1:0-19633 GCA_014155875.1 Cepaea nemoralis | reverse complement strand
GAAGAACGAAAGAAGAAGAAGAAAACATTACATTAACATGAACATAATGCCTTGATTGCTCTCTACACTTTTTAATAACTCTGGTCAAGCATTCTACGGAATTAAAGATAGCTTAAAGAAACACACTTAGATGAGCAATGATCAGGGGACATAAACATATAATATTGTTATAAGGGAATTTACTGCAATTAAAAAAGAGAAACTATATACTTAGCAATAATATTATTATCTGACAGAAAATCTCTTACTGTTTTCTTTTTATAAATTACATTGTTAACATTAAAGTTAAATTAATAAACTCAACAATAATACTTTTAGATTGCATATACAAACTATTTCTAGCCTTTATTTACTTTTAATTTATAATCCACTTTACTGTTCTACATTCAGATTTTAAATTTTAAAAGTATACTTTTAGTGTTATAAAGTTGTACATTGGACCTTCCCCCTAAGTGGGGGAAAACATTTTTTTACTGGCCTCCTAGGGCCACATTTATTCATTCATTCATTCAGTTGCATGTCCTTTGCAGAACCTCGCTCCCATAACAACCTTCCGGAAAGATTCTCGATCACAAGCAAGATGTCCCGCGTTTGATACACCCATCTGGAGATCATCCGCCACATCCTGCACCCATCTACTCTTTGGCCTTCCTCTTCCTCTCTTCCCAGGCATATACCCTTCCATTATTGTTCTCTCCAAACTTTCGTGACGTTTCAAGTGACCAAATTACTTCAATTTTCTTTGTTTTATCGTCTTTAATAGCCACCCTCCTCAATATTCAACTCTTGAAGTATGGATGCATTTGTTCTTTTCTTTACCCAAGATATTCTTAGAACTCGTCTATAACATTTATATTCAAAGGCGTTTATGCGCTGTTCAGCTTGTTTAGTAAGTGTCCATGTCTCACAGGCGTATGTTGCAATGGGAAAGATGCATGCTCTTAAAAATCTAATTTTTGTAGTTCTGTCTGTCCCACTCCATAATTTATTCATCTGTTTTAGTCTTTGAAGAGCAATGGATAGTCGCCGTTTAATTTCTTTCATTGTGTCACCGTTATTGGTAATTAATGACCCAAGATATTCAAAATTTTCCACCACCTCCAATTTTCTCCCATTAATGTATATTTCTTTCTCCATAGTAGTTTTATCTGTATGCATTATCTTTGTTTTTGCTATGTTAAGATATAAGTTGTGATTTTCACTATTCAATTGGGTTGAGGCTATTAGGTTTTCTATGCCATTCTGTGTTGTGGATAGTAATACTGTATCATCAGCATATCGAATCTCTGGTATGTCATGACCGCCGATATTTAGGGCATCATATAGCTCCCTGTTTATATCATCTCTTACATTTCTCATTATATTTTCGGCGTAAAGGTTAAACAAATAGGGTGAAAGCACGCAGCCCTGACGGACTCCTTGCTTGATGTCAAACCAATCTGATGCCTAGGGCCACACAAAATTTAAATTACATTCACTTACCGATAAGCATTGACGGTCATGTTCTACCATCTTACTCGATGACCAGAGTCGAGGATCAGCTCCGTGTCTCTGAATGTCTGTGACATCGCAAAACATAATGTTCTTGGCATCTGTGAAGGTAGTTTGCCATTGCTTTCCTTCCCAGCAGTGACCATACTGGTCAGTGACCGTAGCCATTGCCTCCTCAAAAAAGAGATCCTCTGCCTACCGTCGTGAAGCTGGAGACCATAACCCACAACTATCTGTCGGCTGCTCTTCAACCTCACCCACCACCTGCACCCATGGCTTCACGTAACCCTGATCGGGAGGCTAACCGGGTATTCCACCTTGCCCAAGGGTGTCCCGTAGGCTAGCGGAGAGAATGAGGCACCTTACTTCTCCTTTGATAGGGGAAACCCCTACCCCGCCACCCAAAATGACATTAACTACACAAAAAACAAAAATAAAGGTGTGGAAATAATACTTGACGAAAAAACAGCCAAGTCACTTAATGGATACTGGTGTATTTCAGATAGAGTTGTTTTGATCAAAATCAAAGGCAAACCAATAGATATAAATATACAATTATATGCACCAACAACAAGCAGTAGTGATGAAGAAATATAACACTTTTACGATGAAATAGTAATGACGATGGCTCAAATTGGATCACAGGAAATAAAATTAATACTTGGAGATTTTAATGCAAAAGTAGGAAAGGGGAAAATGGAGGATGTAGTTGGGAATTATGGTTTAGGTACAAGAAATGAAAGAGGGGAAAAGCTCATAGAATGGGCAAATATCAATGATATGATAATTGGAAACACGTGGTTTAAACACCACAAAAGACGACTATACACAAGGAAAAGCCCTGATCAGAAAATACGCAACCAAATTGACTACATACTAATTAATAAAAGATTTAGAAATGCTCTAATTAATGTAAAAACAATGCCTGGCGCCGACAGTAATAGTGATCATGTACCACTATGTGGACAAATAAAAGTAAGATTAAAGAGAGGGGAAGAAAGGGTTAGGAACATGAGACTTAATAAAGAGGTTCTGAAAGTAGATAAAGAAATTCACGAACAATATATAATGACTGTGAAAATAGGTACAATGCAATAACTAAAATACAGAGTATAAATGAACAATGGGAAATGTTAAGGGACTCCATTCTTCAAACTAGCAAAGAAATATTACCGGAGAGAAATTAAAAAGCTAAGAAAGAATGGATGAATGAAGAAATCTTAATGCTGATGGACAAAAGAAAACAGAGTAAAAATGACAAACAAGAATACGCTAAGATAAATAAAGAAATAAAAGATAAATGTTGGAAGGCAAAAGAAAGCTGGTTAAATGAGAAGTGCAAAAACAAAATTGAATTAAATGCCATTAAAGATAAAAAAAAAAAATATGCACAGACAAATCAGGGAGCTCACGGGACGAAAAATAAGGATAAATACAGGGTGTCTGGGAAAGATTTAAGAATAATAAAGAATATTTAATGGAACCAAGTAGCAGCAATTAAAATTGGAAATAAAGAGGGTAGTTACGAACACATAAAGCTAGGAGTGCGACAGGGGTGTGTCTTGTCACTAGATCTCTTCTCCCTATATAGCGAAGTAATAATGAGAGAGATCAAAGAGATGCAAGGAATACTAGTTGGAAGTTATAATATAAATAATATACGCTATGCAGATGACACAGTATTGGTGGCAGATAAATAAGCAGACCTACAACAATTGTTGGACACTGTAGTAACAGAGAGTGCAAGGAAAGGACTCTCCTTGAATATCAAGAAAACAGTAACAATGGTGATATCAAAGAAAATGGTGACACCAAAATGTGACATAAAAATAGAAGGAAAAATTCTTAACCAAGTGGATAATTTTAGATACCTAGGGGCATTTAACAAACAGGTTAGCGGGGTAGGGGTATCCCCTATCAAAGGAGATGTAAGACGCCTCCTTTCCTCCGTTAGTCTACGGGACACCCTTGGGCAAGGTGGAGTACCCGTTTAGCCCCCCGATCAGGGTTACGTGAAGCCATGGAAGCAGGTGGTGGATGGAATGTGAGAGCAGTCGACAGATTGTTGTTGGTTATGGTCTTGCACTCTGCGGCGATAGGCAGATGATCTCATCAGTAGAGACAATGGCTATGGCCACCGACTAGTACAGTCACTGCCCAGAAGGAAAGCAATGGCAAACTACCTTCTGCAAAACTTGCCAAGAAACCATAACAACCATGAAAGAAAACATAATAAGAAAGAGATCTGGTGGCGAGACCCCCAGGCCAGGCAGATCAGATAACACTGGGGAAGAGTGTGACGCAGGGACCAGTACTAGTAATCGTGATGACGGAGTTAATCGTGACTGTGTTACCAAGGAAATCCCCTGTGTCAGACTAAGAAACAGAGTGAGAATGGCAACGTGGAATGTGAGAAGTTTGTATGAGGGAACGCTTAAAGTAGTGTGTGATGAGATTGAGAGGTTAAACATTCAAATTTTAGGAATTAGTGAACATCGCTGGAGCGGCAAGGGACATTTTACGACTGAAAATGGAAGTATTTTCATTTATTCTGGTAGAGATGTCGGAGGCCAGAGTGGAGTGGCATTTTGTTTAGACAAGACAACTGCAAAAACTTTAATGGGATATAATCCAGTTAGTGATAGAATCCTCACTATTAGACTTAAAGGCCGTCCAAAAAACACAACTCTCATACAGATATATGCACCTACTTCAACTGCAGAGGAGGACGAAATTGAAGATTTTTACAACACACTACAAGACACATTAAATAAGATTGGTCATAATGATATAGCAATAATAATGGGAGATTTTAATGCAAAAGTAGGTGCAGGAAGAGCTGAAAATGAGAGACACGTTTTAGGAAAATTTGGATTAGGAAATAGAAATGATGCGGGTGACAAATTAATTGAATTTTGCACAGAAAATGAGTTAACGATAGTCAACACACTTTTTAAACAACATCCAAGAAGACTCTTCACATGGAAGTCTCCAGACAGTTTTACCAAAAATCAGATAGATTATATTTTAATACATAGAAGATGGAGATCAAACATAACATCTGCAAAAACCCTACGAAGTGCAGACTGTGATACAGATCATCAGCTATTAGAAGCAGATCTGAAATTAAAAGTAAAAAAACTTACCCGAGGACCAAGGCCACTTCGTTTTGATCTCACAAACATACCAGACGCATACAACATAGAAGTTAGGAATCGCTTTGGGGTCTTGATGTCTGTACAAGAAGAAATGACACCTGATGAACTGGCAGTACAAGCTAGAGATATCTTGATAAATGCAGCCAAAGATCTAATTCCGATCAAGAAAAAGCAACTTAAGCCATGGATTACATTAGACATGTTAGAATTAATAAAACAACGAAGGGAGCTGAAACAGAAAGGAGATGAATCAATTAACCACAGGATGAAGTATAAATCTTTAACTCGAGAAATAAGAAAGAACACAAGAAAGGACAAAAATCAATATATACAAGATTGCTGTACCAGAATAGAGCAATATCATAAGGCTGGAAGAGATTATGAAATGTTCAAAGAAATGAAGTTATTGACAAGAAATGTTCAACCTCAATTGAATGTTATCTGTGACAAGATGGGAAATACCTTAACAGAATCTAGACAAATTCTAGAAAGATGGCAGGAGTACTGCAGTGGAATGTATGATATGAGTGACAGTGAGGATATGAATGAGATACATGAGCCAACGACAGCAGAGACAGAACCTGAACCCTCATTAGATGAAATTGCTTGGGCTATAAAGCACCTGAAGAATGGTAAATCTCCTGGATGTGATGAGATACCAGCTGAACTAATTAAAGCGGGAGGAGAAGAAAGCATACACATATATCATGCATTATGTACAAAGATTTGGAAATATGGTATATGGCCAAAAGATTGGAAGAGAACTATCTTCATTCCAATACCAAAAAAGGGCAACCTGAAATTATGCACCAACTATAGAACTGTTGCCCTGATCAGTCATGCAAGTAAAATCCTACTAAAAGTCATAATGGCAAGACTTCGTAAGAAAATGGAAGAAGAGATTAACGTAGTTCAAGCTGGATTTAGACAAGGAAGAGGAACAAGAGATCACATATTCAACATGCGTTTAATAATAGAGAAGTGCAGAGAATTTAATGTAAACCTATACTCATGTTTTGTGGATTATTCAAAGGCATTTGACTGTGTACAGCATCAGAAACTTTGGGAAATCATGAGGACTATGGGCTTTCCATCACATGTAGTACAACTCATAAAAATGCTCTATCTAGACCAACAAGCAGCAGTTAGAATAGATGGCGAGGCATCAGATTGGTTTGACATCAAGCAAGGAGTCCGTCAGGGCTGCGTGCTGTCACCCTATTTGTTTAACCTGTACGCCGAAAATATAATGAGAAATGTAAGAGATGATATAAACAGGGAGCTATATGATGCCCTAAATATCGGCGGTCATGACATACCAGAGATTCGATATGCTGATGATACAGTATTACTATCCACAACACAGAATGGCATAGAAAACCTAATAGCCTCAACCCAATTGAATAGTGAAAATCACAACTTATATCTTAACATAGCAAAAACAAAGATAATGCATACAGATAAAACTACTATGGAGAAAGAAATATACATTAATGGGGGAAAATTGGAGGTGGTGGAAAATTTTGAATATCTTGGGTCATTGATTACCAATAACGGTGACACAATGAAAGAAATTAAACGGCGACTATCCATTGCTCTTCAAAGACTAAAACAGATGAATAAATTATGGAGTGGGACAGACAGAACTACAAAAATTAGATTTTTAAGAGCATGCATCTTTCCCATTGCAACATACGCCTGTGAGACATGGACACTTACTAAACAAGCTGAACAGCGCATAAACGCCTTTGAATATAAATGTTATAGACGAGTTCTAAGAATATCTTGGGTAAAGAAAAGAACAAATGCATCCATACTTCAAGAGTTGAATATTGAGGAGGGATGGCTATTAAAGACGATAAAACAAAGAAAATTGAAGTAATTTGGTCACTTGAAACGTCACGAAGGTTTGGAGAGAACAATAATGGAAGGGTATATGCCTAGGAAGAGAGGAAGAGGAAGGCCAAAGAGAAGATGGGTGCAGGATGTGGCGGATGATCTCCAGATGGGTGTATCAAACGCGGGACATCTTGCTTGTGATCGAGAAGCTTTCCGGAAGGTTGTTATGGGAGCGAGGTTCTGCAAAGGACATGCTACTGAATGAATGAATGAGGGGCATTTATAACATCAGATGGAAGATGTACACCAGAGATTAAGAGCAGAATAGGGCAAGCAAAGGCCACATTTCAGAAAATGAAGAGTATCTTGTGCAATAGGTCACTATCAATGAATGTAAGAAAGAGAGTGCTGAAATGCTATGTACAACCAGTTTTGCTGTATGGCAGTGAATCTTGGAATGTAAATGAACAAATTAAGAAGAAATTAGAAGCAACAGAGATGTGGTTCCTGAGACGAATGTTGAGAATTCCTTGGACTGCCAGAGTAACTAACGACGACTGCCTGAAACAGGCTAATGAAACTAGAACACTATATACAACAACAAAAAAAGAGACAAACAACATTTTTTTGGTCATGTATTGAGAAGAGAGGCATTGGAGAACATTGTGACAACTGGAAAGATCGAGGGGAAGAGAGCCAGAGGCAGACTAAGAGAAATGATGCTGGATGGATTGAGACGGTGGCACGGAGGAATATCAGCAGCAGAGTTGATCCAGAAAACAAAAGACCGAGATCTGTGGAGAGCCATGAATGACTACGCCAGCCAGCAGGGCACTTGATGACGATGATGACAGGGTGTTTGAAATCAAAAACAGGAAAGATATTTTATTGGAGTAAGGTGCTATAATGAAGAGGTGGAATGAGTATATAAGAGATGTATATGATGGTGAAAGGGAAGAATTAACATAAGAAAGTAACTTAGAAGGCCCACCTATTCTAATTTTCCCCACCCACCCACACACATACATCAGCCAACCTACACCCACTCACCCACCCAATATTCGCCACCTCTCAACTACACATCCCCCACCTATACACACATCACCACCCATAAACGCATCTCCTCACCTGCCCACACATATCCCCCACCCATAAACACCCAAAAACACACACCTCCCACCCACACACTCCCCGACACCCACATATACCCCACCCACACACATCCGCCGCTCACACACATCTTCTCATAAACACACACCTCCCCCACCCATACACTTATCTCTCACACACATCCACCCACTCATGTACTCATCCATCAATCACTCACACCCACACATCACCCACGCGCCCATCAATACATGCATCTCTCATCTACCCTCCCACCCACACACACCCCAACCACCCAGCCAAACACACATCCCCCATCCTCGTATACATCCTTCAATCACCTGCACATCCCACACTTCCCCCACCTCTCACAAATCTTCCCTCCCATACAAAACTCCACCCATAACACATTCCCCTCCCCACACACATCCACCACATGCAATCCCCATACACATCCCCGCCCATACATCTCCCCCTCCCACTCACACATCCTCCACCTACAAACATCCTCACCACCCACACATACATCTTCCATCCACTCACATTTACCCCATCCACACTCACACACTCCCACCCACACAGACATATCCCATTCACAGACACCCCCACACTCATCCCCTACACCCATTACACACTCATCCCCCAACCCACACAATCTCCTACACACCCATTCACCCACCCAAACACACATTCCCTACCCAAAACCCCTCCCAACCCACCAACACCTTCATACTTCTAACCATCCTCCCAAATATCCCCCCTCCACACACACACACATATCCCTCACACACACATATATCCACCACCGACTACACATCCCTTCACACATCCACACATCACCAATTAACCCATACACATCCCCCACACACAACCCCTCCACACATACATCCCCCCCCCCCCACACACACACACATATCCTTCAATGCACACCCATACACACATCCTCACATCTAGACACATACATGATGCCTCACATGATCACTGAAACTAATAAGAACAAACTCCCACACTTTACACACAGTTGAGACACTGACGATTGTCGTGAGAATTCTCGCAATTGTAAGAAGTGGAGAAACAATTGTACATATACATTGTGCAGCGTAAAAATTAGTGATGCAATTCAATTCTCTCTCTTTTCTCTCTCTCACTCTCTCTCTCTCTTGCTCTCTCTCTCTCTTGCTCTCTCTCTCTCTCTCTCTCTCTCTCTCTCTCTCTCTCTCTCTCTCTCTCTCTCTCTCTCCCCCCCCCCCCCCCCCCCACTCACTAACTCTCTCACTCACATCACAGTAATGTTATATTATACATGATAAAATCAAGTGACATACAGAATGATAATATGGAAGATGAGAATAAAAAAAAAAAAATATGGAATAGCATGTTACAGGACAATCAAGTGGCATACAAAATGATACCTCGTAATATGAAAGATGAGAATACATAACAAATATGGAATAGCATGTTACATGACATGCGTGGGCTCAACTCTCTCTCTCTCTCTCTCTCTCTCTCTCTCTCTCTCTCTCTCTCTCTCTCTCTCTCTCTCTCTCTTTACATACACACACTCTCACACTCATTCACTCTTTCTCTCTCACTCACACTCACTAACTCTGTCACTTACTCTACAGTAATTTACATGAATTTATTGTATGCATGTTAAAATCAAGTGCATCAAAATGATATGAAAATGAGAATACACAAAACATATGGAACAGCATGTTAGATGACACGCGTGCGCTCAACTCTCTCTCTCTCTCTCTCTCTCTCTCTCTCTCTCTCTCTCTCTCTCTCTCTCTCTCTCTCTCTTCTTTCTCACACACACATGTACACACACATACACACCCACAAACAACATACACACGCAAATACACACATATACCCACGAACATACACACACCTACACACATCCACATACTTACGCACACGTACTCACATAACACCCGAATATACACTCCCTCGCATACACTGAATGCATGCACACTTACACACACAGAGATATACAACACATTCACGAGCACACACACACACACACACACACATCCATACCCACATATACACACGCACATGCATATAAACGCATATAAACACATTAACGCACACCTTAACACACGTACAGACATACACACACAGAGGCACACACGGATACACACAGATACACACATGTACACACACATATACACCCATACACATACAGACATGCACACACATACATCCACACATATAAACACACACACATACACACACACACACACAGATACACATAGACACACCCATCCATCCACACACATACACGCTGCCTCACATGATCACTAAAACTAATATGAGTAAACTACCAAACTTTTAACACGTACACACTGTCGACTATCGTGAGCATCCTCACAAGAACATTCAAAATTGGGAAACAATGAGAAAACATGGAAAATATGGAAAACGGTGATGAAAATATGGTATACATTGTGTAATTTAAAAATAAAATCGTGGTCCAATCCAGTAAGATAATTCCTGGAATTGACATAAACATTATGAAATAAGCAGTGCATAAAATTTGGTGGAACTGCGGTAAAGCTGTGAAAGTTTAAACAATATATAATGACACAAAGTAGTGCAGCTTTACATAACAGAGTTACGACACATACAGAACGTTGCGGCGGTTAGCCTTCATCAGCAAACAAACACATTCACAAACACAACATACAGTCAAGGAGAACTCCTGTGACTACATTAGAAGGTGATGACAGGACGAGAGGAACAAATGCATGGAAAAATGGAAGCAATGAAGAGGAAATGAGAATTGACAAAATGTTAATTGAAAAGAATGTTAGTCGAAGAAAATGTTTAATAGAAAAACTGTTTATAGAGAAAAAAAAAAACTGTATACTCACCTCACGTACGGACCTGTGAATGTTTACGGAAAGTTCACTGTACCGTAACATCCAGCACCGTTATAAAAATACACCTGAGATTTCCGTAAACATTCACAGGTCCGTACGTGAGGTGAGTATACAGTTTGTTTGTTTTTCTCTATAAACAGTTTTTCTATTAAACATTTTCTTCGACTAACATTCTTTTCAATTAACATTTTGTCAATTCTCATTTCCTCTTCATTGCTTCCATTTTTCCATGCATTTGTTCCTCTCGTCCTGTCATCACCTTCTAATGTAGTCACAGGAGTTCTCCTTGACTGTATGTTGTGTTTGTGAATGTGTTTGTTTGCTGATGAAGGCTAACCGCCGCAACGTTCTGTATGTGTCGTAACTCTGTTATGTAAAGCTGCACTACTTTGTGTCATTATATATTGTTTGAAATAAGCAGTGCATGTTAAATTAAATTGGCAGTAAAAATGCTAATATGACAGATGAGGATACAAAAAAAATATAGCATAATGGTATGCTTGCGCTCATCTCTCTCTCTCTCTCTCTCTCTCTCTCTCTCTCTCTCTCTCTCTCTCTCTCTCTCTCTCTCTCTCTCTCTCTCTCTCTCTCCCCTCCACCCTCTCTCTATTTATTTCTCTTTAACGTACACTGGCACACTAACTCTCTCATTGTCTCATTCTCTCCATCTCTCCCACTCACTATTTCTCTCTCTCATACTTGTACGCACTCACTCTCACACGCTCCCTCACTTACACACCCACATACTCACATATTCACTCTCACTCAATCTCTCACTCACTCTCTCACTTACACTCTCCCACTTACACACTCACACACACACACACACACACACACACACACACACTCACTCGTTCATTACTTTACCTAAATCACACTAAATCACTCTCTTATTTGCACACACAGATGAGCAAACAAACACACACACTAACTCACTCTCACTCATTCACTTTCTCATGCACTCTCTCATTCACCCACGGTCCACAAAGTTGTGTGTGGGAGTGGTTGACTGTGAGATGCGTCGATAGGGAATACTTCCAATTCCGTCGTACACACGCCAGAGGTAGGAGACTACAGTGTTTTACAGTTGTGCCAGGCCGAATGTGTGTACTGATCAGCGGCAGAAGCGTTGCTGCTGTTCTGTCTGGAACACAGAACATGAAGCAGTCGGCTGTTTCACGACAGATGCCACCAAATACCCACTGTTGTGGCAACACTCGTCCTACATGATGTTTGCGCCTTGTAAATAGGCTCTCATCTATCTCGACAGTGGTATTTGGTCCTCCGATTACTACGGGACTGACTAACAGTTTGTTGTGGCACAAACCTCTCGTATGTAATTACTCCAGTCAAAAATTGCTGTCGGCGACATCCCCCAACTGTAACTGGCAAAATGAAATGCTTGTCAACTCTTGAGACCAGCAGTATATGAACAGAATGATCTATCTGCAGGGGAGACGCGAGCCTTGCAGCCATGTGCCTTGTCTCAGCGGGAGGATGTCCTGCCGCCATGGTGAATGTCGTCGGCATCTCCATCTGTCGTGACGCTCAGTCAGCGATAGCACCATGACATGATTATGAGAACAGCGTCTAGCAGAATGTAAGATGCCATGATGCTGCAGAAAAGCCACGCTACTCTGATTGTCGTGGACAGCTGCTGCCAGTTCCAGAAACTCATGATGATAAGACAGACACACACACGCAGTCACCAAAGAAACATGCACTGACACGCACTGTATCCGAACACAGAGGAGATCACTGTCAGTGCTAAATATAGCTGGTGACCCTAAATATAGCTGGTGATGTTTGTTTGGAGTGAATTAACAGAAGAAACACACTTAGATGAGCAATAGGCAGGGGACATAAACATATAATATTGTTATAAGGGAAATTACTAAAATTAAGAAAACTAAAATTATATACTTAGCAATAATATTATTAACTAACAGACAAATCTCCTTACTTTAATGTGTATTTGCTGGCCTCCAGTAGTGCGCTTGGTCTGGTCGGAGGCCGGGATGATCATTCTTGGTCCCTTGGCTAAGATCAGACGCATTTGCTGCCCCCCGCAGTAGTGCACCTGGTCTGGTCGGGGGCCGGGTGATCCAAAAAAACAAAACTCACATAAGCATCACTTTAAATGTGGGCCCGGTGGGACTAAGGGTCCACGCCAAAAACAGGGGGAAGCGGGGAACCAGCTTGTCTGGGATGACCGCCAAACCCCCAAAAAAAAACACACACACAAAAACTGGCCTCTTTAAACCAAGTCGGTATCTCAAGTATTAAAATGATGTTATATGGTAATGATATATTTCAAAAGAAAAATATGCACCACCATGTATAAACAAATTGAATGAGCCCTTTAAGTACCCAGTAAACTAAGGTAGCTTTTAGTGGCCAGGTGTTAATTCCTACCCATTGTATATGAAACCCAGACAATATCACAACTTTGGACCAATTATCTCCCTGGAGACAGGCCATGGACTCTAATTACTAGTAGTAAATCCCTGATTCTTGTTCCCCAAACAAAAGGTATCATGGACTAGAGCGTCACCCTGTAATTTGTCATCAGGCAACAACACCAACGACCTTCGCCTCAGTAGCTAAGTGACCCAGAAATTACAAAGAAGCCACATTTTAATGGAAATGATAGTTTAAATTTTATTGTCCAAGCGCGGGGCATTTAAATGTACTGCGGTCTCCAGAAAACACGAGAGTTTGTGTGTGTGTGTGTGTGTGTGTGAGAGAGAGAGAGAGAGAGAGAGAGAGAGAGAGAGAGAGAGAGAGAGAGAGAGAGGAGAGAGAGAGAGAGAGAGAGAGAGGAGAGGGAGAGATAGACAGGTGTTTCATGCATTCCGCTTGCGGAAGTGGAAGTGAAGCATATGCAAGGAATGTGTATCTACATGCACTATGCCACAAATGTCATATTAACATAACTGTATATATGTATGTATATGTTTTTTATTCACAATGTCATACTTAACACTAACAAACGGCAACTCTCTGTAATATACACAAACAAAAGAAACACACACTACAACTTGTAAATACACATTGCTTTGTATGAAATAAAAGTTGAAAAAAAAAAAAAATTACTGGCCTCTTAGGGCCACACAAATTTTTAATGAAATTAACTACACATATTGAGCATAGCCTACGATGGGTAGCGTTGTGATATTCTGTTGTGATAATTTGGTGTGTCCAGTGTGTGCCGCGTGGTTACACACCCGCTTCACACGCGTGATCCGGGACTGTTTCCGGATCCGGTCAGGGATATGCACTACTGGCGAGCTCAAATGAGGGCGAAACTCGAGTATAGTGCTTCCATATTGACGTGGATAGGCCTTAGGTTCATACCTGAATGCGATCGGCGTTGCCAGTAGTGGGCTGTGCTCAATATTTAAACTACACATATCCCAAACTTTGATAACATTTAAGAGTTGAGTTTAGTTGAGTTAAGAACCGACATCACTGCACTCAGGATATTCCCATACATGCTCAGTCCCCTCGTTAACAGCCAGTGAAGAGTCATACTACTAATCGTTCCCACCGCTATCTGATTAAAAGTTCTCCTGGTCTTCCCTCTCAGTTTTGAGATTCTTCCAGAACCCCTGCCGATCCCCCGCAATCTCATTCTTTCCACATATGGGTTCTCAATCTGTTCCTCCGCCTTCTCCACCTGGTTCCACAAGCGCACGACCACCTCCGTCTTGTCCATAGGCAAAATTCCACCAAGAGGTGCATTCCCTGCTAGCCTATCAGCCTGTTCATTCCCCCGTACACCCGCATGGCCAGGGCAAAATATCCATACAATTCTCACAATCTGTGACCTCTGAAGCGACGAGAGCCATTCCACACGCAGCCTTTCTTTCTCCACCTTGCTAAGTATATTCTTTGAATCTGTAATGAACACAACGTGTGTTGCAGTAGTCTCCTCTAGCCACCGGAATGCCGCTGTTACTGCCTCCACCTCCATTCTCATGCTGGAGGTCGTAGTCTCATATGCCAGGCTCTCCTTTTTCAAGACTCGCCCATTAGCCTTTGCAATAAAGCCCCAACCACTACGTCTGTTTCTTACAACTGACCCATCGGTGTAGATGACTATGTCACCTTGATGTGTGTTGCTCTGGATTAGCTGTTGCACTTCAAACTCAGTGCAGCCCGCTGCCCATTCTCTGCTCTCACGACCCAGTGTTAATATTACATTGTGCCAGTTCATCATGTCATCCGGAACTTCAACCCACTCTCTTTCACGATTGATGATCTCTAGATCACACACTTGACTTATAGAAAGTTCTGCCTGTGCCATCAAGGACCTGCCTCGTCTTAGTCTATGACCCTTTACCATATCCATTGCTGCATGCAGCGGGTGATCCCTGTCTGCGGCAACTCTCAGGTACCATTTGGCCTGAAGGACACTATGTCTATCCGTCATTGTAGGTAGCTCCAGGATATGCCTCATGCAGATAATTGGTGTGTCCTTTGTGCACCCCAGTTTTAACCGCATGGCAGCATTCTGTATGTGCTCCAACATTTTCAAGCTGGCTTTTTGATACTGTCAGCAGCCCCAAACCATACTCAATGACAGAAATTATTAACTGCTGAAAGAGCCTGTAAAACATCCTCTGATCAACCACGGTTGCTGCCATAGCCCTCAATGCATTAAGTCCCCTACCAGCCTTCACCACCAAATCCTCCACATGATCCTTAAAAGACAAAAACCTGTCAAAGGTGATACCCAAGTACTTCAGTTTACTCTCTCGACTAAGAGGACATCCATTCAACATAATACCTGGGACGTCTGCCTGGACGATCCGGTTATCCAGGGAGTACCACACAACCGATGCCTTGTCTGGGTTTAAAATGGCCCCTGCGTCCCTGCACCACCCCGTCACCTTGTTTACCGCCACCTGTACATCTTTCGCCAAACTGGCCCTGTCTCTGCCCTGTCTGTACAGCAGCACATCATCTGCAAATGTCAAGATTCTACCCACACCTGGTGTCTCAATAGCTGCGATTTTGCTGGTGTAGACATTAAGGAGCACCGGGGACAAGGCAGATCCCTGCGGCAACCCAGGCGTAATAGTACAGGGGTCAGAAGTCCAGGTACCTATGCGCAGTGCAACCTTACGCTCATAAAGGTCTGCCATCTAACACGGCAAGGACAGACCTCCATGTCCAACAGTGTGTTTTATTAACCGATCATACCTAACCCTGTTATACGCATCCTCCAGGTCAAGAGCTACCGCCACTGTCTCCTTTTATCCTGGAAGCCCCCGTAGACATCAAAAGAAAAAGTTGTAGCATTGGCCCAGGTGTCCTTTCCAGGCCGGTAGCTCCCGAGTCCTTGGGGAAGCAGATTCCGACTTTCCAAATGTTGCTGGAGCATGCGTGCTACTATCTTTTCGAGGACTTTGCTATACGTGTTTTGCAGGGTTATGATTCGGTATCCATTAAGTCTGGAGTGATCCTTACCTGGCTTTGGGAGTGGGACCAGGTAGCTATGCAGCCAATCGTGGGGTATTTCCGACGTATTGATGCTTAGGTTGAAACAAAGAGCCATTTCCACCAAGTCCCCATCATTTATGTTCCTCATATGGGAGTATCTCACCTCATCTGGACCTGGCGCTGTGTCTTTAGCCCGCTTCAGTACCCGTCTAATGTCCTCCACTATAATCTCATAGTCCTCCTTCCCAGTGACCCGTGACAAGGCTTCTCTGACGTTATCTCTAATTGGTGGTTGAGTGAAGATTCTTCTTATTGGTTTAGATCTTCCCTGTGATCTTAGGCGCCCCAAGAGCGAAGAGTGGTCGCGATCATAACTGAATGCCCTGCGAGCTCTTATAGCCCTAACTGTACTGGACTTAGGTATCAGCACAGAACAGGGGAGGTGGTCACTTCCATCGTCTCCAAGGACTCTCCATTTTATATCTGATGCCGCATCTTGGGATACAAGCGCCAGGTCGGTGGCCGTGTCAGGGTCCCTCGGTCTCATTGCTAGCCTAGTGGGTGTACCATCATTTAGACAGACAAAATCCATCTCAAACAAGGCCTCGGCAAGAGCAGTACCCTGTCTGTTCTCTCCCGACCTGTCCCATTCCTTGGCGCGGGCGTTGAAGTCACCACATATCAGATACCTGGTATGTGCAGTGTCCACTGAACCTTTCAACCAGTCCCAACTTTCTCTGCTTATGCAAGATTCCCCACTTACATATACATTTATCAAGTTCCAGCTGTATCGGCCTATTTGTATCCGCATTCCCTGCACCTCTTTACTCTCCTGACCCCACCCACTCATATCCAGTATTGAATGCTGTAAACCGTCCTTGACCATCAGAGCCTGCCCACGTCTTCCCTGCCCAGTTGGGTTGATGTAACATGTGTAGCCAGGGCACTTAAAAGAGTTTGTCTTCAGCTCTTGTAACATCAGGACATCGAAATCGCAGACCAGTTTCTCCATATTGGTCCTCGTTGCTTTGCACTGCGGCAATTCCAATACCCAACCCGTACATTTTTGAGTCCCAAACGATCCGTTTTCCTTCTACCCCTTCTGGCTCCAGCCCTCTTCTTAATTTTCCTTCTCCCCTCTCCCCTACCTCTTCTTCTCAGCTTCATTCTCTCCCCGCTGGCTGTTGTCAAAGGTATGGAGCACAAAGCATGTACTCCGTTGCTTCGGGATAACATTAACAAAGAAATGAGAAGACTGAATATTCACATGTTACATACATTGGCACCTTTCCGTCTTGACAGACCATAGTTTGGTACATTGTGCTTCAAAAAGGCTTAATAACTACAACCCGTGGCGGTGGCGCATGCGACTGTTCAGGCCTATTTGTGCTGTAAATATTCATCCTCAGTGGATGCATGTGAAAACATGGTCATTTCCACCATCATGCACCATCTTACGTCTCTCACGCTCTGTGTGTGCTTTATCTGCAATCATTTTCTCCTTTGTCTGTATTACATTTCTGATAGTTGCCCTCCATGCAACACGTTCAGCGGCGACTTGCTCCCAATGTGCATTATCAATGCCTGTATCAATCATGTCCCGCTTACACACATCTTTGTATCGTAATAGAGGCCGACCCAGAGACTTCCTACCCATCTGTAATTCACCAAAAAAGATGTCCATTGGTATTCTACCATCATCCATTCTCCTAACATGTCCCATCCATCTAAGTCTACGAAGACTAAGCATAGAATACACCGTCACACAACCTGATCTTTCCAATACTTCAGTATCTATGATTTTGTCTTGCCACTTAGTACCAAGCATTCTTCGCAGACACCGCATATGAAAGCTGTTTAATCGTTTCTCTTGGTGTGAGTAAGTTGTCCAGGTTTCACTGCCATAAAGAAGAGTACTAAGGACACAGGTTTGGTAGACGAGGACTTTTATTTTGGCAGTAAGCTTCCTGTTCTCCCAGACTCTTTTTGCTAACATGTTCATTGTTGTTGCTGTCTTGCCAATCCTGATGTTGATTTCCTGATCTAGGGATACTTTGCTATTTACCTCTGATCCTAGATATGTAAAGTTGTCTACTATCTCCAGTTCGGCGTCGTCAATAAAGATTGATGGGACCCCATGTGCACCTTGTGACATAATCTGTGTCTACCAGGCTGACATTCCGAATGCTCTACGAGAAGTAAGCCTGTTGCGAGAACCAAGCGATGACTGTGAATCTACAACCATGGTCAGACTGCGAGAACTGCAAATTAAAAGAGGTGTTGCCAAACAAGAACACTACGCAGGAAGCCAAAGAAGATTGATTAACCAACACAGAACTGGTGTCGTTAGCCGCTACACGCTGCGGGATTTGCTGAGGAGGGGATCCGAGCACTTATGGACTGAATGGTTCGATGTACAATGAAGATGATCTGTCGACTAACTAACTAACATAATCTGTGTCTTCTTTTTTGTTAATTGTTAAACCAAATTCAGAACAAGCATTGGAGAATGCAGATAGTAGATGTTGTAATTCTTCCTCAGAGTGGTCGTAATTGCAGCAACATCCGCAAAAAGCAACTCTATGATTAGTACCCTGCTAATTTTGGTCTTGGCCTTCAATTATAGAGGCCGCCATCTGAGCGTGAGTGAATGTATATACCGGCATCCTGATCACGAAAAACATATTTCAGTAAAAGTGAAAAGTATATCCCAAAGAGGGTGGGGGATGGTACACAACCTTGCTTAACTCCACTCTTGATTTCAAACTCTTCTGAAGTTGCACCATCAAACTTTTTTATACCCTTCATGCCTGTGTGGAACGATTCCACAATGGACAGAAGAGTTGGTGGGCAGCCAATCTTAGTGCTTTGAACAGACCCCCACGACTGACCAAATCGAATGCCTTTGTGAGGTCGATGAAGGCAATAAACAGTGGTTGATTTTGTTCCCGGCATTTTTCTTGCATTTGTCGCAATGAGAATAGCATATCAATGATAGACCGGTTCTGACGGAAGCCGCACTGTGATTCGGGGTAGACATGATCTCCCAGGACTTGAAGTCTGCGCAGAACAATTCTGGCAAACACGTTCCCAACAATACACAGAATTGAGATACCTCAATAGTTGTTACAGTCGCTCCGATCGCCCTTGTTCTTGTACAGCGTTGTGATGCTTGAATCTTTGAAATCCTGTGGGACTTGTACTTCTCGCCAGATAGTCATTAGCTGGGGATCTGTCAGGGAGTGGTCTTGCCCACTCCTGATTTCCTCTATTGGAATCCCTCCCTTTCATGGAGTCTTGCCAGATGCAAGTTCATTTATAGCACATTAACTTCTGTTAGGTAGGAAGTGTCCAGGTGGTCAAGAGTTGGGAGGGCCCTTTTTGGCGTTGAGGGCATCATCCCCTGTTGGTCTCACTGAAAAGATCTAATAGTGCTTACCCCTCTGCGTTTCTACAGTGATGATTTCTCCAGTCAAAGTTTTCGTGGTGCACTTCTTTTTTTAAATGGCACGGTTTCTTATCTCCTCATACATGCGTCTGATGTTTCCCTTATCATTTTCAAATTTTAATGGATCACATAACTTTATCAATAGTCATTCGCACACTGCCTGGCAACCTTTTCACATCCTTCCTCGCTTTCCACCACTCCCAGTTTACGCGTTTTTCTTTCCCTTTTTTCTTAAGAGTATCTTCATTTAAAAC
>JACEFZ010010012.1:0-45014 GCA_014155875.1 Cepaea nemoralis | reverse complement strand
ACATACATACATACATACATACATACATACATACATACATACATACATACATACATACATACATACATACATACATACATACATACATACATACATACATACATACATACATACATACATACATACATACATACATACATACATACATACATACATACATACATACATACATACATACATACATACATACATACATACATACATACATACATACATACATACATACATACATACATACATACATACATACATACATACATACATACATACATACATACATACATACATACATACATACATACATACATACATACATACATACATACATACATACATACATACATACATACATACATACATACATACATACATACATACATACATACATACATACATACATACATACATACATACATACATACATACATACATACATACATACATACATACATACATACATACATACATACATACATACATACATACATACATACATACATACATACATACATACATACATACATACATACATACATACATACATACATACATACATACATACATACATACATACATACATACATACATACATACATACATACATACATACATACATACATACATACATACATACATACATACATACATACATACATACATACATACATACATACATACATACATACATACATACATACATACATACATACATACATACATACATACATACATACATACATACATACATACATACATACATACATACATACATACATACATACATACATACATACATACATACATACATACATACATACATACATACATACATACATACATACATACATACATACATACATACATACATACATACATACATACATACATACATACATACATACATACATACATACATACATACATACATACATACATACATACATACATACATACATACATACATACATACATACATACATACATACATACATACATACATACATACATACATACACACAACGATTTATATATATATATCAGATTTGCTGCTTTCTCAGCTTGCAGAGCCTCGCTGCTGGAGGATATGCGCGCTTGCTACACCAAGAATGACCTCGACCCGCAGATGTTCATGTCTACTGATGCCAGTGGCCCAATTATTGGAGGAACTACTTCCGAGGTGGAGGAATTCTGCGAGTAAGGATTACATCTGTATGTTTGGAGGTTACATCTGTATGTGTTTAAAGATCACATCTGTGTGTTTAAAGATCACATCTGTATGTGTAACGATTACATCTGTATGTGTTTAAATATTACATCTGTATGTTTAACATTACAACTGGATGTTTCTAAAGATTACATCTGTATACGTTTAAAGATTGCATCTGTATTTGTTTGAAGATTGCATCTGTATGTTTTTAAAGATTACATATGTATGTGTTTAAATATTACATCTGTCTGTTAAAAAATTGCAAATGTATGTGTTTAAAAATTACATCTTTATGTGTTTAAAAATTACATCTGTATGTGTTTAAAAATAACAATTGTATGTTTAAAGATTACATCTGTATGTTTAGAGATTACATCTGTATGTTTAAAGATTACATCTGTATGTTTAAAGATTACACTTTTATTTTTAAAGGTTACATCTGTTTATGTTTTCAAAGATTACATATGAATGTTTAAAGATTACATCTGTATGTTTGAAGAGTACTGCTATGTGTTTACATATTAATTCTGTATGCTTGAAGATTACATCTGTATGTGTTTAATGATTAAATCTGTATGTGGTTAAAGATTTCATCTCTATGTGTTTAAAGATTATATATGTATTTGTTTAAAGATTACATCTGTATGTTTTCCAAAATTATATCTATATGTGTTTAAAGATTAATTTGTATGGTTTCCAAGACTAAATCTGCATGTGTTTAAGGATGCATGTTCTCAGTGACGACGTCTGTATGCTTTCAAAGATTACAGCTGTATGTTTTCAAAGATTACATCTATATGTTTTCAAAGATTACATCTGTATGTTTTCAACGATTGCATCTGTATGGGTTTAAGGATTACATCTGCATGTTCTCAATGACGATGTATATATGTTTTCAAAGATTACATCTGCATGTTTTAAAAGATCACATCGGTATAGTTTTCAAAGGTTACATCTGTATGGGTTTAAGGATTATGTCGATATGGATTTCAAGGACTGTGTCTGCATGTTTTGAAAGATTACATCTTATGCTGTGACATTTGTTTATCATGGAGGCTCAGAACTTTTGGTTCTTTGTTTCGTGTATAGTAATGTAGTCATCCATATTGTAGACATTCACAATGCAGACATTCACAATGTAAACATTCACAATGTAGACATTCACAATGCAGACATTCACAATGTAGACATTCAAAAAGTAGACATTCACAAAGTATGTCTGCTTGATAAGTCATGTTGTCAAGACATTCGCACGAACGGACAGACTTGTTGACTATTACATATTGCCGGATGGACGGAGTAATGAATACGGTTGAGCAGACAGTTAGACAGGCTAATGGAGACAGGAGAAACAGAAAGATAGATGAATGAACAGACTGGTAGAGAGACAGAGGGATGGATAGGCTGAAGTAAAGAGACAGAGGGATGGATAGGCTGAAGTAAAGAGACACAGGGATGGATAGGCTGAAGTAAAGAGACAGATTGAGAGAAAGACTGAAGACCCGTGACAGATGGATGAATAGGCTGAAGAGCAGAGACGGAGAGATGGACAGACTGAAGACCCGAGACATATGGATGGATATACTGAAGAACAGAGACAGATAGATGGATAGACTGAAGATCAGAGACAGTCGAAAACCGAAACAGAGGCTCGGATTAAATATTATGGGGAGGGACAGACAGGCAGACAGACACTACCCAACTAACATCAAGTGTTTTCCACAGAAACAGCGAGTCACTGTTCACATGTCTGCGGCGGTCACGTGACGACTGCCAGGAATCCCACGTGGTTCTCAACTCCATCGGCCTCGACCTTGACCTCATGGACAAAGGTGTCAAGGTTTTGTGTGACGACAAAAAAGGTGAGCCAACAATTCGGCGAAACCACTCGCTCACTGATTAATTGTTATGGGATGATTATTCGTCTTAACATATACAGAGCCAAACGAAAAGTAGGTTTGGATCTAATAAAAATGGGCGGCGGAAAATGGGAAGTAAGTTGGGGTGTGTCACTTAAAAGTTGTTAATATGCTTACAGACATGTTGTATTATATATCAAATTAAAGGGGTTGCATAAGGGGAAAACTACTGTATGTAAACCCATGGCAGATACGGGAAGTAGCTTAAGACTATTAAACATCCCATGGCACTTAATCAGTCAATGCAAATATTCTATAGTTCTATATTATATATTATATAAATATATTTATATTTATATTTTCAAAGTAACTTTTATGTGTATATTTCAAAGTAACTTTTATATTTATACTTCAAAGTAACTTTTATGTTTATATTTTCAAAAGTAACTTTTATATTGATTGATTGATTGATTGATTTAGGAATCGACATCACAGCATGCTGGGCATTCCCATAAGCGCTCCGTCCCCATCCTCAGCAGCCAGCGAAGAGTTCCAACACCAATAGTACCAGTGGCAATCTGATTATATGTCCGGCTTGCCTTTCCTCTGAGCGTTGAGCGTCGGCCAGATCCCCTCGTCACTCCTCGCTGTCTCATTCTTGCCAGACCATGGTGATCCATTTGCTACTCCGAGGTGTGCACGTGCTCCCGCAAGGCCGCAACCACATCTGCCTTGTCATGTATCAATACTCCACCAAGTTCTGCAGAGCCAGCCAATCTGTCCACCTGTTCATTCCCCAGCACACCGGCATGCCCAGGAGAAAAGATCCAGGCGATGCTTGTCACCCGTGACCTCCGAAGCGAAGCAAGCCACTCCGCACGAAGCTTGCCCGTCCTCACCCTCGTCAGCATGCTTTCTGAGTAACTTTTATATTTATATTTTCAAAGTAACTTTTATATTTATATTTTCAAAGTAATTTTTATATTTATATTTCAAAGTACCTTTTATATTTACATTTTCAAAGTATCTTTTATTTTTATATTTTTAAAGTAACTTTGTATTTATATTGTCAAAGTAACTTTTATATTTATATTTCAAGGTAACTTTATATTTATATTTCAAAGTAACTTTCATATTTATATTTTCAAAGTAACTTTTATATTTACAGTTTCAAAGTAACTTTTTTATTTATATGTTCAAAGTATCTCATATTTATATTATCAAACTATCTGTTATATTTATATTGTCAAAAGTAACTATTATATTTGTATTTTATTTAATTGCATCGGTGTGTGTTTGTTTTTCATGCGCTGACGAAGGCTTCAGCCGCAACGTCCATTTTGATACTTGTAATCCTATTTTATTAAAGCTTACCGTCTGCTTCTTTGTTGGTGATTCTCTCATATTCTATAGTTGTAGGTTCAGGTCGACCTGGATAATGAAGGCACCTTTAGTCAGGTGTTGGTGACTCTCGCATATTCTATAGTTGTAGGTTCAGGTCGACCTGGCTAACGAAGGCACCTAGTCTTGGAGTGGCTGGTTGGCTGTGCCTCAAAGTACGCGTGCTCCTTTAATGAGACCTTGTCGCCATTTGAAGGTGAAAAGTTCGATTCACTGTGTGGTAATACTACATCTCTCCCCCCCCCCCCCCCCCCCCCATCCTCAGTGTGTATACGGCCTAGTGTGTCCTGTGATCTCTACTTCTTTCCTTGACGTCTGTGAGTGTCGATAAATGCATGTACATGTATATCTCAAAATGATTGAATAACCGAATGATTGTATTCAAGGGACACCATCATCGCGCCTTAAAATAAATCACCCATAAGTTATCGAACTTTAGCGTTAAAACTTAGAATATTCAATTCTATCGTTAAATCAACACTACTGAATGGATAAGAAATATTGAGATAAAACAAAAACTATGACATGCAATCTACAAATCTTTCTTGGGAGTCTTCGTGGTGAAGTGGTCAAGCTATCTGACTCGGGTTCCGAAGGTTTTGGATTCGATTCCGGGCTGCGTCCTTCGGCTCACGAATGCATTTTATTTTCGGAGACTCCTGTGGATCGTCGCTGGAGCTACAGAGTTCTTGCTGTGTGCGGAAAGAGACTGAGCCATATGGGATAAACGCCCGATGCAATAAGTCGACCCTGTCGACTTTTAAGCGTCTTGTTTTTTTTTTGGTTTTTTTAACTAACATTCAGAAACTGTTGCCTTCGCAAAAGAGGGGTACTAAACTGGTATGTAGAATCACCAATTCCAGGCTCCGTGGCGAAGGGGATATGTTCGAAACACATCTGCCGGCAAATTGGGAGTAAACGAGTGCTAGTCATTTAGAACGCAAAGGCAAACTATTGAACGTAACCTTGCCAAGAAATCACATACAGGGGGCAGGGTGGGGGGACCCTCTGGGTTGACCACTTGCACGCCCTGTAAAGGATATGCAACTAACTTTAGAATCACCAATGTGGAGCTCATGGCGAGAACTGGATAAATTCCAGTGAATTAAGTTGTATTGAAGAAAACCTGGCGATGGGTAGAAAATACACTGGCCAAACCTGAGAGTGATATCACTATAAAACTCTTTGTCTGGAGCCACATGCCACAAGAAATAGAGAGAAAGACATAAACATTCACGGATAAGAGAAATAAAAATGGAAATGAATAATATTGACAAACGTGGACAGAGCTGCATAGGATAGTAAAGATAGGAGTGCTTGGAGTGAATTGGTTGCGGCCTATTCCCCAACTCGGGGTGAAGGATGAACGAAAAAGAAGTAACAAATTACTCGTACTTAAATCTTAGAAAATTCTCTCATAAGCACACGAACGCAGTGGCACCACTGAATATTTTGTAATTAAATAAGGAAGAATGACCAGTAAAAGTTAAAGCTGAGTACAGTGATATATTTTTGCTAGCAATAAACGATTGAAGTTAATACTTGCTTACTCCACAGCCTACATGCAGAGCCTGGGCTGTTTCGATTCCCACACAAAAGAAGTCGAGTACTGCCAGTCTATTAAGTATCGTACAATTCTGGCATTGGCTGTCAAATCTCGAACACAGAGCTGGACGGAGGGCCAGTATTATCAGGAAGTTTGTAGGTGAGTAGCTGTGTTAAGAAAAAGAGTGTTGAAGTGCTACATTGAACCTGTAATTTTGTATGGATCTGAAACGTGGACAATGAGCAAAGAAGCTGAAAGATACCTTATTGCAGTGGAATCGCGGTTTCTGAGGAAAATGCAAAGAATACCATAGACAGACAGAAAAACCAAGTCCCACAAGTACCAAATGAAAACCGTAAACTGATTTGAGAAATTACACACACACACTGTCAAGATATTTTTGGGCATGTTATGAGAAGAAATAAACTGGAGAACTTGGTGACAACTGGCAAGATTGAAGGGAAGAGACCACGGGGAAGACAGAGATGTAAATACTTGGATGTCTTGGCCACGTGGCATGGTCGAGACAGGATTATGGAGCTGATCCACGATTCTGGCGATCGTGTGAGATGGCAAAATATGACCTCTCACGCTTATCGGCGTGGCACATGATGATGATAAGCTGCGTTGTAAATGTAATGTAATCTTCCTTCCTTCCTTCCTTCCTTCCTTCCTTTCTTTCTTTCTTTCTTTCTTTCTTTCTTTCTTCCCTCAGTAGTGTAGTAACGTGGTTATCCAGTCCTTTTGAGGATCTTATATAAATCAACCATTTATCGATCCTGATCCTCAAAGGGCGATAACTCTTTTTTCCCCAAAAATGTAGGCGTGGTCTAGTGACTCATCATAGGTGGCGTGTTCTAGTGACTCATCATAGGTGGCGTGCGTGGTCAAGTAATTATAGTGTACGACATAAAAAATACGACATAAAACATCAATAAAGAAAACAAACGATTCAAGTAAGGTATATAATAATTTTTAATAAAACATATATAGAAAAGAAGAAGAAAAAAAAAAAAAGAAGAAAAAAAAAAAAAAAAAACATAGTCAAGTGACCCCTTAAATTATAGGTAAGGGTGTGCGATGACGTGCTCAAGAGGTGGTCAAGAGGTGGTCAAGCGGTCAAGAGGTGGTCAAGTGACCCCTTAAATTGTATGGGATGGTACGTGTAGTGACGTGGTGATGATCAAGAGGTGGTCAAGTGGTGGTCAGGGTGTGGTCAAGTGGTGGTCAAGATGTGGTCAAGTGGTCGAGTGACCACTTAAATTGTCGGGGAAAGTAGGTGTAGTGATATGGTGATGATTAAAGGGTGGTAAATTAGTGGTCAAGCAGTGGTCAAGCAGTGGTCAAGTGGTGGTCAAGTGAGGAAAATTTTAGTGGAAAGTAGTTGTAATGATATGGTGATGATTAAAGGGTGGTAAATTAGTGGTCAAGCAGTGGTCAAGCAGTGGTCAAGTGGTCGAGTGACCACTTAAATTGTCGGGGAAAGTAGTTGTAATGATATGGTGATGATTAAAGGGTGGTAAATTAGTGGTCAAGAGGTGGTCAAGCAGTGGTCAAGGGGTGGTCAAGTGGTTAAATGACCCCTTAAATTGTTGGGGAGAGTACGTGTAGTGACGTGGTGATGATCAAGAGGTGGTCAAGTGGTGGTCAGGGTGTGGTCAAGTGGTGGTCAAGATGTGGTCAAGTGGTCGAGTGACCCCTTAAATTGTCAGGGAAAGTGAGTGTAGTAAGTTGGTGATGATCGTGAGGTGGTCAAGTAGTGGTCAAGAGGTGGTCAAGGGGTGGTCAAGTGGTTAAATGACCCCCTAAATTGTATGGGAGGGTACAGTTAGTGATGTGGTGATGATCAAGAGGTGGTCAAGGAGTGGTCAAGGGGTGGTCAAGTGGTCAAGTTACCCCTTAAATTGATGGGAAGAGTACGTGTAGTGACACGAAGATGATCAAAATGTAGTCAAGTAGTCGTCAAGTGGTGGTCAAGCGGTGGTCAAGTGGTCGAGTGACCACATAAATTGTAGAGGAGAGTAGGTGTAGTGACATGGTGATGATCAAGAGGTGGTCAAGTTGTTAGGTCTAGAGGTTGGGGTGTCTCAGTCATGAAGTATCAAACTGTCTGCTCTGGGAAGGATGTCGCTGATCAGGGCGAGTAGGTTCTAATACGTTTATCGCTATTGTCTATAATTGGCGTGGTTGTATAGTAATAATAGTAGAGTTGTTTCGTAGTAATGTTAGTCATCATTATCAAGGGGCATGTTAGGTGATATTTATAACGGTAGTAGTAGTACCAGTAGTAGCAATACCAACAATAGTACTAATTATCATCATCATCACGTGTCTTACCAACGGACGTACCACCCACACATTGCGATCTCCAACACCATTGAACAATTCCGGGGTTGACTCACAATACAGAAATCCCCAATTAACGGCATTACCTTCATGTAATGGTGGTACTCATAGTACCAATAGCACCAGTAGTAATAGTCACCAACATCAGCAAGAGACTTATCGCCTGACATTGGTCAGTATGACACTCCATAAACTATGATCTCCGACACCATGGATACAAATAGTAATAATATTGGTAATAGTAGTAGTGGTAGTAGTAGTAGTAGTAGTAGTAGTAGTAGTAGCGGCGGCGGCGGTGGTGGTGGTGGTGGTGGTGGTGGTGGTGGTGGTGGTGGTGGTGGTGGTGGTGGTGGTGGTGGTGGTGGTGGTGGTGGTGGTGGTGGTGGTGGTGGTAATAGTAGGAGTAGTAGAATAGCGAGGGTGCTTGTTGTTTCACTAAGTATTTGTATATCGTATGTAGTATAAAGCTAGTTTGTGTTGTATGCCATGTAAGGTGTTACTGAAATATCTGTATTTTATAGTTCTAAGAGGTGATGACGTCATAACCCACCACTCTATCATCTTATTGATAGTGTCTCCAGTGCCACGAAAAATGCTCATTGTGAGATATCGATCATTTCTCAAAGCGACAGCATCCGGGGTGCATGCCCATTACGAGCAAACATCGATACGCCACTTAAAAGGCAACGACAAGGCAAAATGGCGTCGAATACAGTGTAACGTACAAAACTTACGAGGTCATCGGTTGTCCATTCCATCATGGTCGACAAATAGGCGCTCACTAACTTCACAATAGGCTCACTCAAATAAACATATAGGATCATAAGGCACCGACCCAAATGTGAAAAATGTCGGCCAAATACAGAAATAGTTCGTCCACATGTATGCAAACTAGGAAAATTTGTTAGTCGAACGGGAAATACATTGACCAACTAGGGAAATGTGTTACTCAAAGAGGAAAAATAATGACCAAGTAACGAAATACATCGCTCAAGCTTATGAAAACTACGAAACTTTGTTAGCCAAATGGAAGAAACCTTGGTCAAGTAGGAAAAATCTGTTAACCAATTGTGAAAAATGTCGGCCAAATGCAGAAATAGTTCGGCCACACGTATGCAAACTAGGAAAATTTGTTAGTCGAACGGGACATATATTGACCAAGTAGGGAAATTTGAGAGCCATAAGTGAAAAAAATATAATCCAAAGAGAGGAATATCTCATTCCAACTTATAAAAAGAAGGAAAATTCTCAACCAAATGAGAAAAAGTTAGACCAAGTATAGTAACATCGCAACCAAACTTATGAAAAGTAGGAAACTTTGTTAGCCAAAGCGAAAAAACCTAGGTCAAGTACGAAAATCTGTTAGCCAAATGTAAAAAATGTCGGCCAAATACAGAAATAGTTCGTCCACACGTATGCAAACTAGGAAAATGTGTTAGTCGAACAGGATAAAATATTGCCCAAGTAGGGAAATTTGAGAGCCATAAGTGAAAAAATATAATCCAAAGAGATGAATATCTCGTTCCAACTTATAAAAAGAATGAAAATGCTCAACCAAATGAGAAAAAGTTAGACCAAGTATAGTAACATCGCAACCAAACTTATGAAAAGTAGGAAACTTTGTTAGCCAAAGCGAAAAAAACCTAGGTCAAGTAGGAAAATCTGTTAGCCAAATGTAAAAAATGTCGGCCAAATACAGAAATACCTCGTCCGCACGTAGGCAAACAAGGAAAGGTTATTACCCAGATAGGAAAAATATTGCCCAAGTAGGAAAATTTGATAGCCAAATGTAAAAAAAAATATCACCCAAAGAGAGGAATATCTCGGCCAGACTTATAAAAAGTAGGAGAACTATGTACCAAATGGGAAAAAGTTAGGCCAAATACAGAAATATTTCAACCAAACATATAAAAAATAGGAAAATTGATAACCAAACGGGAAATACATTGACCAACTAGGGAAATGTGTTACTCAAAGAGGAAAAATAATGACCAAGTAACGAAATACATCGCTCAAGCTTATGAAAACTACGAAACTTTGTTAGCCAAATGGAAGAAACCTTGGTCAAGTAGGAAAAATCTGTTAACCAATTGTGAAAAATGTCGGCCAAATGCAGAAATAGTTCGGCCACACGTATGCAAACAAGGAAAGGTTGTTAGCCAGATAGGAAAATTATTAACCAAGTAAGAAAATGTGATACCCAAAGGTGAAAAAATATCAGACAAAGAGAGAAATATCTCATCCAAACTTATAAAAAGAAGGAAAATTCTCAACCAAATGAGAAAAAGTTAGACCAAATATAGTAACATCTCAACCAAACTTATGAAAAGTAGGAAACTTTGTTAGCCAACGAGAATAAAAACCTAGGTCAAGTAGGAAAATCTGCTAGCCAAATGTAAAAAATATCGGCCAAATACAGAAATACCTCGTCCGCACTTATTAAAATTAGGAAATATTTGTTAGCCAAATAGTAAAAATATTGCCCAAGTAGGAAAATTTGATAGCCAAATGTAAAAAAATATCACCCAAAGAGAGGAATATCTCGGCCAGAGTTATAAAAAGTAGGAGAACTATTTGCCAAATGGGAAAAAGTTAGGCCAAATACAGAAATATCTCAAACAAACATATAAAAAATAGGAAAATTGATAACCAAACGGGAACTATATTGACCAACTAGGTTCATGTGTTACTCAAAGAGGAAAAATAATGACCAAGTAACGAAATACATCGCTCAAACTTATGAAAACTAGGAAACTTTGTTAGCCAAAGTGAAAAAAAAACCTTGGTCAAGTAGGAAAATCTGTTAGCCAAATGTGAAAAATGTCGGACAAATGCAGAAATAGTTCGGTCACACATATGCAAACTAGGAAAAGTTGTTAGCCAGATAGGAAAAGTATTGGCCAAGTAGGAAAATTTGAAAGCCAAGGTGAAAAAAGATCACCCAAAGAGAGAAATATTGCGAACAATGTCGGCCAAATACAGAAATTTCTCAACCAAACTCATGAAAAGTAGGAACAACTTGTTACCCAAATAGAAAAAAATATTGGTCAAGTAAAGAAATAGCGTGGTCAAACCTATAAAAACATACCAACATTTGTTAACACAACTTGGCCACTTGTTCTTACAAACTTGCTCGCTGGCTCAAACAATCTGTCCTCTTGCTATTACAATCGGTCGACCTATCCTATCAACTCACACACTTACCATAACAACTGTCCCTTTTCCCCAACAACGTGTCCACCGACTCTCTCATATTAGCGACTCGCCCTATCAACTTACCCACTGACTCTAACAACTTCCCCACAGGGGCTCACAAAATTTCCACTTGTTATTACAAATTGTCGACAGTCTCGCCCAAATTACCACTTACTCTTACAAACTGTCCCAACTGCGCGCACAAAGGTGTCCACTTGTGATTTCACGGCCTCCTCATCACATAGATAAGTAGCCCTTATAAAATACAAATGTATCCCACAAGTCATACAGAAGTGTCCCCCATATTGTCATAAAAAAAAATATTTGTGTGTGTAGGTAAGTTCATGTCTTTGGCAGTTCATATTTTGTAAATTCATTTCTTCAGCATAAGATTTGTGTAAGTTCACACCCTCAGCATAAATTTTGTTGTGTAAGTTCATGTCTTCGACAGTTCATGTTTTGCTAAGGCCTAGTTTTAGTGAAAAGGCAGAAGTCTATTGGCTAGAATTTCAACCTGAGTGGTCAAATACTAACACTGCCTGTGGACAGCTATTCTTACCCATGCGCTAAAGTTGAGAAAATGAACTTCCGTTGAATGGAAGCTACCGCAGACTTGACTTATTAAACCCCTCTGGAAGAAGTAGCGGCAGCTTAACCAGGAAAAGATCGAATTAGTTATCCCCCTTAGTCTGGGAATTATGAAAATATATGCTCACACAAGCGATATTACTCATGACGTCTTATAAACAAAAATATAAACGATAACAAATGAGGCAGAGCCACAATTGTTATCCTTTATATGTTTGTTTATATGACGTCATGAGTAATATCGCTTGTGTGAGCATATATTTTCATAATTCCCAGACTAAGGGGGATAACTAATTCGATCTTTTCCTGGTTAAGCTGCCGCTACTTCTTCCAAAGGGGTTTAATAAGTCAAGTCTGCGGTAGCTTCCATTCAACGGAAGTTCATTTTCTCAACTTTAGCGCATGGGTAAGAATAGCTGTCCACAGGCAGTGTTAGTATTTGACCACTCAGGTTGAAATTCTAGCCAATAGACTTCTGCCTTTTCACTAAAACTAGGCCTTAGCAAAACATGAACTGTCGAAGACATGAACTTACACAACAAAATTTATGCTGAGGGTGTGAACTTACACAAATCTTATGCTGAAGAAATGAATTTACAAAATATGAACTGCCAAAGACATGAACTTACCTACACACACAAATATTTTTTTTTTATGACAATATGGGGGACACTTCTGTATGACTTGTGGGATACATTTGTATTTTATAAGGGCTACTTATCTATGTGATAAGGAGGCCGTGAAATCACAAGTGGACACCTTTGTGCGCGCAGTTGGGACAGTTTGTAAGAGTAAGTGGTAATTTGGGCGAGACTGTCGACAATTTGTAATAACAAGTGGAAATTTTGTGAGCCCCTGTGGGGAAGTTGCTAGAGTCAGTGGGTAAGTTGATAGGGCGAGTCGCTAATATGAGAGAGTCGGTGGACACGTTGTTGGGGAAAAGGGACAGTTGTTATGGTAAGTGTGTGAGTTGATAGGATAGGTCGACCGATTGTAATAGCAAGAGGACAGATTGTTTGAGCCAGCGAGCAAGTTTGTAAGAACAAGTGGCCAAGTTGTGTTAACAAATGTTGGTATGTTTTTATAGGTTTGACCACGCTATTTCTTTACTTGACCAATATTTTTTCTATTTGGGTAACAAGTTGTTCCTACTTTTCATGAGTTTGGTTGAGAAATTTCTGTATTTGGCCGACATTGTTCGCAATATTTCTCTCTTTGGGTGATCTTTTTTCACCTTTGGCTTTCAAATTTTCCTACTTGGCCAATACTTTTCCTATCTGGCTAACAACTTTTCCTAGTTTGCATATGTGTGACCGAACTATTTCTGCATTTGTCCGACATTTTTCACATTTGGCTAACAGATTTTCCTACTTGACCAAGGTTTTTTTTTCACTTTGGCTAACAAAGTTTCCTAGTTTTCATAAGTTTGAGCGATGTATTTCGTTACTTGGTCATTATTTTTCCTCTTTGAGTAACACATGAACCTAGTTGGTCAATATAGTTCCCGTTTGGTTATCAATTTTCCTATTTTTTATATGTTTGTTTGAGATATTTCTGTATTTGGCCTAACTTTTTCCCATTTGGCAAATAGTTCTCCTACTTTTTATAACTCTGGCCGAGATATTCCTCTCTTTGGGTGATATTTTTTTACATTTGGCTATCAAATTTTCCTACTTGGGCAATATTTTTACTATTTGGCTAACAAATATTTCCTAATTTTAATAAGTGCGGACGAGGTATTTCTGTATTTGGCCGATATTTTTTACATTTGGCTAGCAGATTTTCCTACTTGACCTAGGTTTTTATTCTCGTTGGCTAACAAAGTTTCCTACTTTTCATAAGTTTGGTTGAGATGTTACTATATTTGGTCTAACTTTTTCTCATTTGGTTGAGAATTTTCCTTCTTTTTATAAGTTTGGATGAGATATTTCTCTCTTTGTCTGATATTTTTTCACCTTTGGGTATCACATTTTCTTACTTGGTTAATAATTTTCCTATCTGGCTAACAACCTTTCCTTGTTTGCATACGTGTGGCCGAACTATTTCTGCATTTGGCCGACATTTTTCACAATTGGTTAACAGATTTTCCTACTTGACCAAGGTTTCTTCCATTTGGCTAACAAAGTTTCGTAATTTTCATAAGCTTGAGCGATGTATTTCGTTACTTGGTCATTATTTTTCCTCTTTGAGTAACACATTTCCCTAGTTGGTCAATATATTTCCCATTTGGTTATCAATTTTCCTATTTTTTATATGTTTGGTTGAAATATTTCTGTATTTGGCCTAACTTTTTCCCATTTGGTACATAGTTCTCCTACTTTTTATAAGTCTGGCCGAGATATTCCTCTCTTTGGGTGATATTTTTTTTTACATTTGGCTATCAAATTTTCCTACTTGGGCAATATTTTTCCTATCTGGGTAATAACCTTTCCTTGTTTGCCTACGTGCGGACGAGGTATTTCTGTATTTGGCCGACATTTTTTACATTTGGCTAACAGATTTTCCTACTTGACCTAGGTTTTTTCGCTTTGGCTAACAAAGTTTCCTACTTTTCATAAGTTTGGTTGCGATGTTACTATACTTGGTCTAACTTTTTCTCATTTGGTTGAGCATTTTCATTCTTTTTATAAGTTGGAACGAGATATTCATCTCTTTGGATTATATTTTTTCACTTATGGCTCTCAAATTTCCCTACTTGGGCAATATTTTATCCTGTTCGACTAACACATTTTCCTAGTTTGCATACGTGTGGACGAACTATTTCTGTATTTGGCCGACATTTTTACATTTGGCTAACAGATTTTCGTACTTGACCTAGGTTTTTTCGCTTTGGCTAACAAAGTTTCCTACTTTTCATAAGTTTGGTTGCGATGTTACTATACTTGGTCTAACTTTTTCTCATTTGGTTGAGAATTTTCCTTCTTTTTATAAGTTGGAATGAGATATTCCTCTCTTTGGATTATATTTTTTTCACTTATGGCTCTCAAATTTCCCTACTTGGTCAATATATGTCCCGTTCGACTAACAAATTTTCCTAGTTTGCATACGTGTGGCCGAACTATTTCTGCATTTGGCCGACATTTTTCACAATTGGTTAACAGATTTTTCCTACTTGACCAAGGTTTCTTCCATTTGGCTAACAAAGTTTCGTAGTTTTCATAAGCTTGAGCGATGTATTTCGTTACTTGGTCATTATTTTTCCTCTTTGAGTAACACATTTCCCTAGTTGGTCAATGTATTTCCCGTTCGACTAACAAATTTTCCTAGTTTGCATACATGTGGACGAACTATTTCTGTATTTGGCCGACATTTTTCACATTTGGGTCGGTGCCTTATGATCCTATATGTTTATTTGAGTGAGCCTATTGTGAAGTTAGTGAGCGCCTATTTGTCGACCATGATGGAATGGACAACCGATGACCTCGTAAGTTTTGTACGTTACACTGTATTCGACGCCATTTTGCCTTGTCGTTGCCTTTTAAGTGGCGTATCGATGTTTGCTCGTAATGGGCATGCACCCCGGATGCTGTCGCTTTGAGAAATGATCGATATCTCACAATGAGCATTTTTCGTGGCACTGGAGACACTATCAATAAGATGATAGAGTGGTGGGTTATGACGTCATCACCTCTTAGAACTATAAAATACAGATATTTCAGTAACACCTTACATGGCATACAACACAAACTAGCTTTATACTACATACGATATACAAATACTTAGTGAAACAACAAGCACCCTCGCTATTCTACTACTCCTACTATTACCACCACCACCACCACCACCACCACCACCACCACCACCACCACCACCACCACCACCACCACCACCACCACCACCACCACCACCACCACCACCACCACCACCACCACCACCACCACCACCACCGCCGCCGCTACTACTACTACTACTACTACTACTACTACTACTACTACTACCACTACTACTATTACCAATATTATTACTATTTGTATCCATGGTGTCGGAGATCATAGTTTATGGAGTGTCATACTGACCAATGTCAGGCGATAAGTCTCTTGCTGATGTTGGTGACTATTACTACTGGTGCTATTGGTACTATGAGTACCACCATTACATGAAGGTAATGCCGTTAATTGGGGATTTCTGTATTGTGAGTCAACCCCGGAATTGTTCAATGGTGTTGGAGATCGCAATGTGTGGGTGGTACGTCCGTTGGTAAGACACGTGATGATGATGATAATTAGTACTATTGTTGGTATTGCTACTACTGGTACTACTACTACCGTTATAAATATCACCTAACATGCCCCTTGATAATGATGACTAACATTACTACGAAACAACTCTACTATTATTACTATACAACCACGCCAATTATAGACAATAGCGATAAACGTATTAGAACCTACTCGCCCTGATCAGCGACATCCTTCCCAGAGCAGACAGTTTGATACTTCATGACTGAGACACCCCAACCTCTAGACCTAACAACTTGACCACCTCTTGATCATCACCATGTCACTACACCTACTCTCCTCTACAATTTATGTGGTCACTCGACCACTTGACCACCGCTTGACCACCACTTGACGACTACTTGACTACATTTTGATCATCTTCGTGTCACTACACGTACTCTTCCCATCAATTTAAGGGGTAACTTGACCACTTGACCACCCCTTGACCACTCCTTGACCACCTCTTGATCATCACCACATCACTAACTGTACCCTCCCATACAATTTAGGGGGTCATTTAACCACTTGACCACCCCTTGACCACCTCTTGACCACTACTTGACCACCTCACGATCATCACCAACTTACTACACTCACTTTCCCTGACAATTTAAGGGGTCACTCGACCACTTGACCACATCTTGACCACCACTTGACCACACCCTGACCACCACTTGACCACCTCTTGATCATCACCACGTCACTACACGTACTCTCCCCAACAATTTAAGGGGTCATTTAACCACTTGACCACCCCTTGACCACTGCTTGACCACCTCTTGACCACTAATTTACCACCCTTTATTCATCACCATATCATTACAACTACTTTCCCCGACAATTTAAGTGGTCACTCGACCACTTGACCACTGCTTGACCACTGCTTGACCACTAATTTACCACCCTTTAATCATCACCATATCATTACAACTACTTTCCACTAAAATTTTCCTCACTTGACCACCACTTGACCACTGCTTGACCACTAATTTACCACCCTTTAATCATCACCATATCACTACACCTACTTTCCCGACAATTTAAGTGGTCACTCGACCACTTGACCACATCTTGACCACCACTTGACCACACCCTGACCACCACTTGACCACCTCTTGATCATCACCACGTCACTACACGTACCATCCCATACAATTTAAGGGGTCACTTGACCACCTCTTGACCACCTCTTGAGCACGTCATCGCACACCCTTACCTATAATTTAAGGGGTCACTTGACTATGTTTTTTTTTTTTTTTTTTTCTTCTTTTTTTTTTTTTCTTCTTCTTTTCTATATATGTTTTATTAAAAATTATTATATACCTTACTTGAATCGTTTGTTTTCTTTATTGATGTTTTATGTCGTATTTTTTATGTCGTACACTATAATTACTTGACCACGCACGCCACCTATGATGAGTCACTAGAACACGCCACCTATGATGAGTCACTAGACCACGCCTACATTTTTGGGGGAAAAAGAGTTATCGCCCTTTGAGGATCAGGATCGATAAATGGTTGATTTATATAAGATCCTCAAAAGGACTGGATAACCACGTTACTACACTACTTCCCTCCCCCTTCCTTCCTTCCTTCCCACCTTCCTTTTCATCATCTCCTTCCTTCCTTCCTTCCTTCCTTCCTTCCTTCCTTCCTTCCTTCCTTCCTTCCTTCCTTCCTTCCTTCCTTCCTTCCTCGCTCCCTTTTATATTGTCTTCACTTTCCTTCCTTCCTCCTTTTCTCATTCCTGTCCCCATCTTCCTTCCATCCTTCCTTATTGTCTTCGTCTCCTTCCTTCCTGCTTTCATTACTTCTATCTTCATCGTCTTCTTTTCCTTTCCTCCCTTCTTTCCTTCCTTCTTCTGGTGGCACGTCTGGAGCAGACACTGGCGATTATGACCCCCCCCCCCCCCTCCTCCACCCCAAACCTCTCTGTCAAGTACAATTTTCATTCACGTATTTCGCTGAGTATATTCACACTCTAGAAGAGAGTCTCTGCGGCCATGTGCTTGCGCCGTCTGCCTCGTAATCCGAAGGTTGTGAGTTCGATTCCAGCCTACGTCGTTCAGTTCACGAGTGCAATATTTTTCGGAGACTCCTAGGGGTCGTCGCCCAAGCTACGGAGTTCATGCTATGTGTGACGCCTAAGGCCTGCCGTCCTGCGGAAACAGACCAAGCCATATAGGGAAAAAAAACTCGGTACGATGAAGTAGATCTTCTTACGCTTTAAACTTGTTTCCACCTTAACATTTCACACCAGACTAATTTTTCCACAAATTATATCACCGTTTGCACATATTTCAGCATCATTCTCCGGCACATCCAGTGTGACCTGAAGGCATGGGAAGCCAAGGGTGACGAGGACTGTACTGAGAACACGCTGAACCTCAAGCGGAAGTTGCACTGTACTCTCATACCCGAACAGTGCCAGGCATCCTATAATGCAACTGTAGCGGAAGTGTGCACCATTCAGAAGAGGTCGACGGGTGTCAAGGTCACACAACAGTGGGCCATTGTGATATTACTTTCTTTCTTCTTAGTTCTGAGTGTAGGCAGGTAAACTCTTGTTAGTTCTGAGTGTAGGCAGGTAAACTCTTGTTAGTTCTGAGTGTAGGCAGGTAAACTCTTGTTAGTTCTGAGTGTAGGCAGGTAAACTCTTGTTAGTTCTGAGTGTAGGCAAGTAAACTCTTGTTAGTTCTGAGTGTAGGCAGGTAAACTCTTGTTAGTTCTGAGTGTAGGCAGGTAAACTCTTGTTAGTTCTGAGTGTAGACATTTAGATTTCTTGTTAGTTCTGAGTATAGACATTTAGAATTCTTGTTAGTTCAAAATATAGACATTTAGAATTCTTGTTAGTTCAGAATATAGACATTTAGAATTCTTGTTAGTTCAGAATATAGACATTTAGAATTCTTGTTAGTTCAGAATATAGACATTTAGAATTCTTGTTAGTTCTGAGTGTAGACATTTAGAATTCTTATTAGTTCCGAATGTAGACATTTATAATTCTTGTTAGTTCTGAGTATAGACATTTAGAATTCTTGTTAGTTCTGAGTGTAGACATTTATAATTCTTGTTAGTTCTGAGTGTAGACATTTAAATTTCTAGTTAGCTCTAAGTGTAGGCCATAACACTCTTTTTGGTTCAGAATATAGACATTTAGAATCCTTGTTAGTTCAGAATATAGACATTTAGAATTATTGTTAGTTCAGAATATAGACATTTAGAATTCTTGTTGATTCAGACTGTAGACATTTAGAATTCTTGTTAGTTCAGAATATAGACATTTAGAATTCTTGTTAGTTTCGAATATATACATTTAGAACTCTGTTTGGTTCAGAATATAGACATTTAGAATTCTTGTTAGTTCAGAATATAGACATTTAGAATTCTTGTTAGTTCAGAATATAGACATTTAGAATTCTTGTTAGTTCAGAATATGGACATTTAGAATTCTTGTTAGTTCAGAATATAGACATTTAGATTTCTTGTTAGTTCAGAATATAGACATTTAGAATTCTTGTTAGTTCAGAATATGAACTTTTAGCATTCTTGTTAGTTCAGAATATAGACATTTAGATTTCTTGTTAGTTCAGAATATAGACATTTAGAAGTCTGGTTGATTCAGAATATATGACGTTTACAATTCTTATTGGTTCAGAATATAGACATTTAGAATTCTTGTTAGTCCAGAATGTAGGAGACATTTATAACTTTTGTTTGTTTGAAGTTTTTTGTTGTTGTTGTTGCATATCCTTATTTACAGGACATCGCTGTCAACACCAGCATTTTACTGCCGTTGTTGATGTTTTGGCAAGATTACGTTCAGTAGTTTGCCATTGCTTTCTGAACGACCGGCTCCCAAGCCAACTCGTTATAACCCAGCGCAAAGCGGTCCGCTGCCTAATCAGTCGCAGCTGTGTTTCGAACGCGGGTAAGCGGGCTTACGAGTCGCGTGCATAAGTTCTTAGCCACGGAGACTGGCAGTTCAAAATTTAGACACTTAAAATTCTAGTTAGTTCAGAAAGTATGCACTCAGAATTCTTTCTAGTTCAGAATGTAGGTATTTATAATTCTTGTTAGTTCAGGTGTAGGCACTTACAATTTATCTTCAGACTATTATTTATTAACTGGCTGTTTTGATGCTCTTGTTTGTGAAATAAAAAATAAACAAAGAATGTTAATAATGTTCTTCTTCCTGGTCCATGGTATTCTGAAACCTTGTATGTGGCATTTCCACTCAGAAGACTCAAGTTTTCGTCTCCAGTGATTGCAAAATGGATCATGACTCACCCCCACATGATTCCAAAGGAAAGATGCTTCGTCTCAAGCATTGATTTCAGCTTCTTTTCCTGTGTTGTGTCTGGCTTCCTAATACTATTTAATCTCTGCGGTGCAGTGGCCAGACTGCGTCTGATTTATTTTAAACAGCCCAATTGTTGTTGTCGGCTTCGTGGCTTAGAGGTTATGACTTTTCTCCGTAATCTCGTATACTCTCGTCAGGTAACGTGATGACGGTTCAAATCAGCAGTGGTTCGACATCGCATCGGTAACTTACGGGGTATGTGAGCCGGCCGCTCAGAAAGCAATGGCAAACTACTGAGCGTAATCTTGCCAAGAGATCAACATCCAGCTGAAAGATGCTGGTGTTGACAGCTAAGTCCTGTAAAAGGATATGCTTAAAAAAAAAAAAAATTGTTGTTGATTGCGGAGCCAAGATTGTCACAGTCTGTGATATTTTCAATTTCTTCATTGTTCATTGTGATCTGTGGTTGGTATGTAGTTGTGTCTGTGGACATTATATTTTGAATTTCCCTGTGTCTCTGGATAGGCAGGATCAACTCGTTCAATCCTATATAACTATTTGACAGGAGGACCGTGTTATCTGCATATCTATGTTCTGGAATTGGATTTCCAACAATTATGAATGAAACAAAATTTTCTCAGATCTCATAATTTTTGACTTTCCTCGGACCATTCTCTGCATATATGTTAAACCGGTATGGGGAGATAATGCAATCCTGTCTTACTCCCCTTTGCGCCTCAAACCAGTTTGATGTTTCACCGGATGCACTAACAGCTGCTTTTTGTTGTTCATGATATAACGATTCAACATACTTCTCAGAGTATTTGAAACAGCACTCATTCTGATCAATAATAATTGGAGTCATTCTGTGGATTGTTTATCTCCTGTATTGTTTTTGCGTGTTTAAACATACTAGTTACTTTCATTCATTGATTCCGATAATTTCTGCAGCTTCCATTTATATTCTAAGAGTACCAACGAAAAGTTATGATTTAAATTTCACTTGTGTGTACTGTTACTTTCATTGTTCATTGTTTTTCCCGTGTTATAATTATAATTTCTTAGTCGTGCAGTACACTCAGAAGTCTTAAGGATGAAAAACAAAAAAGATAAATAAGGGAACTAAAACAAATAAATTTATACAGAGAGCTGCGTCAGGAAATAGAAATAGAAAAAGGCAAGATGTATCGACCACATAAGTTCACAGAAAACTATAACAGACGGATCATTGAGGTCAAGAAAGGCTTAATGATAGATGTACGTGAACAGACAATTTCAGGATATTGTCAGGGTATAGAGGTGATAATCATAACCAAAGAAAACAAAATTACATAGCTCAATCTAAAAGAACGTCCCCTGAAACAAGTAAAGAGCTTAAAGTATTGAGGAAGTATAATATCATCAAATGGCAAATCAGACATCGAGATGGAGAATATGTGCAATAAGGCAAATCAGCTAATTGGACAAATGGCACCAATACTAAAGAACAAACACGTATCAGTAGATATTACAAACACACTCTACATACAATACAATATTTCTACTAGCTCTATACTACCAATGCCAAACAGTGACAGAAACAGAGAAAAGAAAAATTACAACAACGAAAACGAGAATCCCGAGAGGAATATGCAGCGTATCAAGAAGAGAGAAAATCACAAATGATGAAATCAGGACTAAATTGGAGGTTATAGCAGCGCTGGGTTTCATTAGAAAGCAGCAATTAAATGGTTCGGCTACACAACTAGACTGCCAACTGACAGTATACCACAACAAGCAATGATGTACAGACCAGACGGAACCAGAAGACAAGGCCGTACGTGTCAACGATGGACAGATGGAATAACAGAGTACATCATCATCAAGTGCCGTGCCGGCTGGCGTAGGCGTTCATGGCTCTCCACAGATCTCGGTCTTTGGTGTTTTGGGTCAACTCTGCTGATGATATTCCTCCATGCCACCGTCTCAATCCACCAGCATCATTTATCTTGTTCTGCCACTGCCTCACTTCTCTTTGATCTTTCCAGTCGTCACGATGTTCTCCAAGGTCCATGGGAATCTCGATATATGAAACCTGTAAACGGGCACTCTCCCGCTGTTTATGCTTCACCTCGGCACCGAGAGGAGCAAGATGAGATATGATAAGATAAGATAAGATAATGAGACAGTCTTGTAGAATGTACAATGAAGGTTCACAACAGACAACATCACAGTCAAGATACAGCCTCGCAGAAAGTACAATGCTTAGAGAAGAAAACTGCTAAAGATTCATAACTGACAAATTTCATTCTCGAGATGGAATTACATGAAGAGGGATCATCCCTCAAAGTCTCCATGTTTGTTGATATCATTCTTACATGTGTCTATGATTGTTGGTGTCATTCTAACACGTGTCTATGATTTTCGGTGTCATTCTTACATGTATGTATGATTGTTGATGTGTTGATGTCATTCTAACGTATCTATGATTTTTGGTGTCATTCTTACATGTGTCTATGATTGTTGGTATCATTCTTATATGTGTCTATGATTGCTGATGTCATTCTTACACGTGTCTATGCTTATTGATGTCATTCTTACATGTGTCTATGATTGTTGATGTAATTCTAACACGTGTCTATAATTGTTGATGTCATTCTCACATGTGTCTATGATTGTTGATGTCATTCTCACATGTGTCTATGATTGTTGATGTCATTCTTACATGTGTCTATGATTGTTGATGTCATTCTTACATGCATCTATGACTGTTGATGTCATTCTTACATGCGTCTATGATTGTTGATGTCATTCTTACATGTGTCTATGATTGTTGATGTCATTCTTACATGTGTCTATGATATTTGATGTCATTCTTACATGTGTCTATGATTGTTGATGTCATTCTTACATGTTTCTATGATTGTTAGTGTCATTCTTACATGTGTCTATGATTGTTGATGTCATTCTTACATGTGTCTATGATTGTTAGTGTCATTCTTACATGTGTCTATGATTGTTAGTGTCATTCTTACATGTGTCTATGATTGTTGATGTCATTCTTACATGCATCTATGATTGTTGATGTCATTCTTACATGTGTCTATGATTGTTGATGTCATTCTAACACGTGTCTATAATTGTTGATGTCATTCTCACATGTGTCTATGCTTGCTTGCTTGCTTGCTTGCTTGCTTGCTTGTGTTCGTTGGCTTGAGCTCCAACGCGAAGTCCTGTATGTCGGATGAAGACATCCTGTTGTCCAACATCAGTGTGATGTCATACAGGACCTGAGTTTTGCGTGAGTATCGGTTGTCCCATGTCTGGCTTATTGGTGTGCAGACTGGTGGTTCCTCGCCGTACAGGCAGACACTCTCCGACTTCGGAGGAATCGGCGATCCTACTGACTTTAGCCAGGACCCCGAAGGGACCTGTTGCCCAGGACGCTCGACGAGGACGCGTCAATAGGTCTTGGCCAGTATATAACCCGGCCCTGGTGCCTTGGAAACACCTCTGCGTCCCGTCTATGATTGTTGATGTCATTCTTACATGCGTCTATGATTGTTGATGTCATTCTTATATGTGTCTATGATTGTTGATGCCATTCTTATATGTGTCTATGATTGCTGATGTCATTCTAACACGTGTTTATGATTGCTGGTGTCATTCCTGCATTTGTCTATGCTTATCGGTGTCATTCTAACACGTGTCTATGATTGTTGATGTCATTCTCACATGTGTCTATGATTGTTGATGTCAATCTTACATGTGTCTACGATTGTTAGTGTCATTCTTACATGTGTCTATGATTGTTGATTCATTATTACATGTATCTATGATTGTTGATGTCATTCTTACACGTGTCTATGATTGTTGATGTCATTCTTACATGTGTCTATGATTGTTGTTGTCATTCTTACATGTGTCTATGATTGTTTATGTCATTCTTACATGTGTCTATGATTGTTGATTCATTATTATATGTGTCTATGATTGTTGATGTCATTCTTACACGTGTCTATGATTGTTGTTGATGTAATTCTTACATGTGTCTATGAGTGTTGATGTCATTCTCACATGTGTCTATGATTGTTAGTGTCATTCTTACATGTGTCTATGATTGTTGATGTCATTCTTACATGTGTCTATGATTGTTAGTGTCATTCTTACATGTGTCTATGATTGTTAGTGTCATTCTTACATGTGTCTATGATTGTTGATGTCATTCTTACATGCATCTATGATTGTTGATGTCATTCTTACATGTGTCTATGATTGTTGATGTCATTCTTACATGCATCTATGACTGTTTATGTCATTCTTACATGCGTCTATGTTTGTTGATGTCATTCTTACATGCGTCTATGATTGTTGATGTCATTCTTATATGTGTCTATGATTGTTGATGCCATTCTTATATGTGTCTATAATTGCTTATGTCATTCTAACACGTGTTTATGATTGCTGGTGTCATTCTTACATGTGTCTATGCTTATTGATGTCATTCTAACACTTGTCTATGATTGTTGTTGTCATTCTCACATGTGTCTATGATTGTTGATGTCATTCTTAATTTCATCTATGATTGTTGATGTCATTCTTACATGTGTCTCTGATTGTTGATGTCATTCTCACATGTGTCTATGATTGTTGATGTCATTCTTACACGTGTCTATGATTGTTGATGTCATTCTTACATGCATCTATGATTGTTGATGTCATTCTTTCACGTGTCTATGATTGTTGATGTCATTCTCACATGTGTCTATGATTGTTGATGTCATTCTCACATGTGTCTATGATTGTTGATGTCATTCTTACATGTGTCTATGATTGTTGATGTCATTCTTACACGTGTCTATGATTGTTGATGTCATTGTTACACGTGTCTATTATTGTTGATGTCATTCTCACATGTGTCTATGATTGTTGATGTCATTCTTACATGTGTCTATGATTGTTGATGTCATTCTTACATGTGTCTATGATGGTTAGTGTCATTCTTACATGAGTCTATGATTGTTGATGTCATTCTTACATGTGTCTATGATTGATAGTGTCATTCTTACATGTGTCTATGATTGTTAGTGTCATTCTTACATGTGTCAATGATTGTTAGTGTCATTCTTACATGTGTCTATGATTGTTGATGTTATTCTTACATGAATCTATGATTGTTGATGTCATTCTTACATGCGTCTATGTTTGTTGATGTCATTCTTACATGCGTCTATGAATGTTGATGTCATTCTTATATGTGTCTATGATTGTTGATGCCATTCTTATATGTGTCTATGATTGCTGAAGTCATTCTAACACGTATTTATGATTGCTGGTGTCATTCTTACATGTGTCTATGTTTATTGATGTCATTCTAACACTTGTCTATGATTGTTAGTGTCATTCTCACATGTGTTTATGATTGTTGATGTCATTCTTACATGCATCTATGATTGTTGATGTCATTCTTACACGTGTCTATGATTGTTGATGTCATTCTCACATGTGTCTATGATTGTTGATGTCATTCTTACACGTGTCTATGATTGTTGATGTCATTCTTATATGCATCTATGATTGTTGATGTCATTCTTACATGTGTCTATGATTGTTGATGCCATTCTTACATGTGTCTATGATTGTTAGTGTCATTCTTACATGTGTCTATGATTGTTAGTGCCATTCTTACATGTGTCTATGATTGTTAGTGTCATTCTTACATGTGTCTATGATTGTTGATGTCATTCTTACATGCATCTATGATTGTTGATGTCATTCTTACATGCGTCTATGATTGTTAGTGTCATTCTTACATGTGTCTATGATTGTTAGTGTCATTCTTACATGTGTCTATGATTGTTGATGTCATTCTTACATGCATCTATGATTGTTGATGTCATTCTTACATGGTCTATGATTGTTGATGTCATTCTTACATGCATCTATGATTGTTGATGTCATTCTTACATGGTCTATGATTGTTGATGTCATTCTTACATGCATCTATGATTGTTGATGTCATTCTTACATGGTCTATGATTGTTGATGTCATTCTTACATGCATCTATGACTGTTGATGTCATTCTTATATGTGTCTATGATTGTTGATGCCATTCTTACATGCGTCTATGTTTGTTGATGTCATTCTTACATGCGTCTATGTTTGTTGATGTCATTCTTACATGCGTCTATGATTGTTGATGTCATTCTTATATGTGTCTATGATTGTTGATGCCATTCTTATATGTGTCTATGATTGCTGATGTCATTCTAACACGTGTTTATTATTGCTGGTTTCATTCTTACATGGGTCTATGCTTATTGATGTCATTCTAACACTTGTCTATGATTGTTGGTGTCATTCTCACATGTGTCTATGATTGTTGATGTCATTCTTACATGCATCTATGATTGTTGATGTCATTCTTATATGTGTCTATGATTGTTGATGTCATTCTCACATGTGTCTATGATTGTTGATTTCATTCTTACACGTGTCTATGATTGTTGATGTCATTCTTACATGTGTCTATGATTGTTGATGTCATTCTTACATGTGTCTATGATTGTTAGTGTCATTCTTATATGTGTCTATGATTGTTAGTGTCATTCTTACATGTGTCTATGATTGTTGATGTCATTCTTACATGCATCTATGATTGTTGATGTCATTCTTACATGTGTCTATGATTGTTGATGTCATTCTTACATGCATCTATGACTGTTGATGTCATTATTACATGCGTCTATGTTTGTTGATGTCATTCTTACAGGCGTCTATGATTGTTGATGTCATTCTTATATGTGTCTATGATTGTTGATGCCATTCGTATATGTGTCTATGATTGCTGATGTCATTCTAACACGTATTTGTGATTGCTGGTGTCATTCTTACATGTGTCTATGCTTATTGATGTCATTCTAACACTTGTCTATGATTGTTGATGTCATTCTCACATGTGTCTATGATTGTTGATGTCATTCTTACATGCATCTATGATTGTTGATGTCATTCTTACATGTGTCTATGATTGTTGATGTCATTCTAACATGTGTCTATGATTGTTGATGTCATTCTTACACGTGTCTATGATTGTTGATGTCATTCTTACATGCATCTATGATTGTTGATGTCATTCTTTCACGTGTCTATGATTGTTGATGTCATTCCCACATGTGTCTATGATTGTTGATGTCATTCTCACATGTGTCTATGATTGTTGATGTCATTCTTACATGTGTCTGTGGTTGTTGATGTCATTCTTACATGCATCTATGATTGTTGATATCATTCTTACATGTGTCTATGATTGTTGACGTCATTCTTACATTTGTCTATGGTTGTTGATGTCATTCTTACATGTGTCTATGATTGTTGATGTCATACTTACATGTGTCTATGAATCTTGATATCATTCTTACATGTGTCTATGATTGTTGATGTCATTCTTACATGTGTCTATGATTGTTGATGTCATTCTTACGTGTGTCTATGTTCGTTGATGTCAGTCTTAAATTTGTCTATGTTCGGTAATGATGTTCTTACATGTGTCTATGTGTATGGATAATCCTCTTCCATGACCCTAGCTTGCTGGTATTATTTTTAAGTGTATTTATGTTAATTGGTGCCGCAGCACCGAGTGGCCGAGCTGGTAGAACACTTACACGGAGAAATAAACTGGCACGGAATGAGTACAGCTACAGAATAAGACGCACTCACCTCGAACACGCAGACAAGCAACAGAGTGAAGCTAATGAGTGTTCCATGGGAAATCAATAGCATAGGAAATCAAAGCAAGTGGGGACTAAGAGCTCATGTCTTATTGAAGAAGGAACCATAAATAGAATCCAGGGTGAGCGGTTATTGATTGATGGTAACTCGCACGTGTGCTGGAGGCAACGATGGCAGAGTTCTTCTGGAGAGTTTGAGGACTGTACAGAAATATCCACTTCTTTCGGAGATTTTGAGATGCGTACAGAAATGTCGACTTCTACGGGAGATTTTCAGATGCGTACAGAAATGTCCATTTCTTCTGGAGAATTTGAGGCTTATACAGAAATAACCACTTCTTCTAGAGAGTTTGAGACGTGTACAGACATAACAACTTCTTCTGGAGAGTTTGAGGTCTCTCTCTGCTAAATGCTGGTGCAATTACATTTGCTTAGAGAATATTTCAAATATCATAATAACATGATAGTAATGCCTTGATTTATCACTACACTTTTGTTCAAGCATTCAGCGGAATTTTTTTTATCGCATATCCTATTTGCATCGCTGTCAACAACAGCATTTTACCGCTGTTGTTGATGTCTTTGCAAGATTACGCAGAGTATTTTGCATTGCTTACTGAGCCACAATCTCAGATACCCCTGTAAGTAACCAACGCAACCCGATTCCTTACCGAATCTCGCTCAGCTGTTTCCCCACACGTGGATATACAGGATTACGGAGAAAATCGTTAACACCTTCGCCAGAGAGACGGCTCTGCGTAATTGCTAGATATCTAAAAGAAAAACACACCGACAAACAAAATTGATGGCCCTTCATTATTATTCTGATGATCATAATTGTTCTTCTCTTGTCTACATCTATAAAAGACAATGTATTTATGTGTGTAGGGATGTATTTGATGCGTTCGATAACGGTCCATCCGACTGAGATGAAATTTTCTACATGTATTCTTTTCAGTGCAGCCAATTGTCATAGTTTGTTAGTGTACAATCAGCTATTTACTTACTAAAATTTAATATTTTAATTTACATGATCATTTATATATAGCGAGGGGACTTAACTTAAGAAAAGTTATTTCAAGGGGCATAACTTTTAATAGCATTGCTATATATTTTATATATAGATTGTTGCATTGTTTTCAAAGATTTATAAACTCTTTGTCTACAGTTATTTACAAGCATATGGGTTATAATAAATAATGATATAATCTTTAAGGCATTTTCAAAGTTTTCATAAAAATAATGCATCTATTTAAATAGTGAAAATTTTCTAACTCATCCTTTTATTTTTCTTCAACAGCACATATAATTCTTTTAAAGCATTCTCATATGTATGGCGCGTTACACCCACGTTGGGTATTTATGATGCCCATGTTAAACATGGCCAGTATATAACCCGGCCCTGGTGCCTTGGAAACACCTCTGCGTCCCGTCTATGATTGTTGATGTCATTCTTACATGCGTCTATGATTGTTGATGTCATTCTTATATGTGTCTATGATTGTTGATGCCATTCTTATATGTGTCTATGATTGCTGATGTCATTCTAACACGTGTTTATGATTGCTGGTGTCATTCCTGCATTTGTCTATGCTTATCGGTGTCATTCTAACACGTGTCTATGATTGTTGATGTCATTCTCACATGTGTCTATGATTGTTGATGTCAATCTTACATGTGTCTACGATTGTTAGTGTCATTCTTACATGTGTCTATGATTGTTGATTCATTATTACATGTATCTATGATTGTTGATGTCATTCTTACACGTGTCTATGATTGTTGATGTCATTCTTACATGTGTCTATGATTGTTGTTGTCATTCTTACATGTGTCTATGATTGTTTATGTCATTCTTACATGTGTCTATGATTGTTGATTCATTATTATATGTGTCTATGATTGTTGATGTCATTCTTACACGTGTCTATGATTGTTGTTGATGTAATTCTTACATGTGTCTATGAGTGTTGATGTCATTCTCACATGTGTCTATGATTGTTAGTGTCATTCTTACATGTGTCTATGATTGTTGATGTCATTCTTACATGTGTCTATGATTGTTAGTGTCATTCTTACATGTGTCTATGATTGTTAGTGTCATTCTTACATGTGTCTATGATTGTTGATGTCATTCTTACATGCATCTATGATTGTTGATGTCATTCTTACATGTGTCTATGATTGTTGATGTCATTCTTACATGCATCTATGACTGTTTATGTCATTCTTACATGCGTCTATGTTTGTTGATGTCATTCTTACATGCGTCTATGATTGTTGATGTCATTCTTATATGTGTCTATGATTGTTGATGCCATTCTTATATGTGTCTATAATTGCTTATGTCATTCTAACACGTGTTTATGATTGCTGGTGTCATTCTTACATGTGTCTATGCTTATTGATGTCATTCTAACACTTGTCTATGATTGTTGTTGTCATTCTCACATGTGTCTATGATTGTTGATGTCATTCTTAATTTCATCTATGATTGTTGATGTCATTCTTACATGTGTCTCTGATTGTTGATGTCATTCTCACATGTGTCTATGATTGTTGATGTCATTCTTACACGTGTCTATGATTGTTGATGTCATTCTTACATGCATCTATGATTGTTGATGTCATTCTTTCACGTGTCTATGATTGTTGATGTCATTCTCACATGTGTCTATGATTGTTGATGTCATTCTCACATGTGTCTATGATTGTTGATGTCATTCTTACATGTGTCTATGATTGTTGATGTCATTCTTACACGTGTCTATGATTGTTGATGTCATTGTTACACGTGTCTATTATTGTTGATGTCATTCTCACATGTGTCTATGATTGTTGATGTCATTCTTACATGTGTCTATGATTGTTGATGTCATTCTTACATGTGTCTATGATGGTTAGTGTCATTCTTACATGAGTCTATGATTGTTGATGTCATTCTTACATGTGTCTATGATTGATAGTGTCATTCTTACATGTGTCTATGATTGTTAGTGTCATTCTTACATGTGTCAATGATTGTTAGTGTCATTCTTACATGTGTCTATGATTGTTGATGTTATTCTTACATGAATCTATGATTGTTGATGTCATTCTTACATGCGTCTATGTTTGTTGATGTCATTCTTACATGCGTCTATGAATGTTGATGTCATTCTTATATGTGTCTATGATTGTTGATGCCATTCTTATATGTGTCTATGATTGCTGAAGTCATTCTAACACGTATTTATGATTGCTGGTGTCATTCTTACATGTGTCTATGTTTATTGATGTCATTCTAACACTTGTCTATGATTGTTAGTGTCATTCTCACATGTGTTTATGATTGTTGATGTCATTCTTACATGCATCTATGATTGTTGATGTCATTCTTACACGTGTCTATGATTGTTGATGTCATTCTCACATGTGTCTATGATTGTTGATGTCATTCTTACACGTGTCTATGATTGTTGATGTCATTCTTATATGCATCTATGATTGTTGATGTCATTCTTACATGTGTCTATGATTGTTGATGCCATTCTTACATGTGTCTATGATTGTTAGTGTCATTCTTACATGTGTCTATGATTGTTAGTGCCATTCTTACATGTGTCTATGATTGTTAGTGTCATTCTTACATGTGTCTATGATTGTTGATGTCATTCTTACATGCATCTATGATTGTTGATGTCATTCTTACATGCGTCTATGATTGTTAGTGTCATTCTTACATGTGTCTATGATTGTTAGTGTCATTCTTACATGTGTCTATGATTGTTGATGTCATTCTTACATGCATCTATGATTGTTGATGTCATTCTTACATGGTCTATGATTGTTGATGTCATTCTTACATGCATCTATGATTGTTGATGTCATTCTTACATGGTCTATGATTGTTGATGTCATTCTTACATGCATCTATGATTGTTGATGTCATTCTTACATGGTCTATGATTGTTGATGTCATTCTTACATGCATCTATGACTGTTGATGTCATTCTTATATGTGTCTATGATTGTTGATGCCATTCTTACATGCGTCTATGTTTGTTGATGTCATTCTTACATGCGTCTATGTTTGTTGATGTCATTCTTACATGCGTCTATGATTGTTGATGTCATTCTTATATGTGTCTATGATTGTTGATGCCATTCTTATATGTGTCTATGATTGCTGATGTCATTCTAACACGTGTTTATTATTGCTGGTTTCATTCTTACATGGGTCTATGCTTATTGATGTCATTCTAACACTTGTCTATGATTGTTGGTGTCATTCTCACATGTGTCTATGATTGTTGATGTCATTCTTACATGCATCTATGATCGTTGATGTCATTCTTATATGTGTCTATGATTGTTGATGTCATTCTCACATGTGTCTATGATTGTTGATTTCATTCTTACACGTGTCTATGATTGTTGATGTCATTCTTACATGTGTCTATGATTGTTGATGTCATTCTTACATGTGTCTATGATTGTTAGTGTCATTCTTATATGTGTCTATGATTGTTAGTGTCATTCTTACATGTGTCTATGATTGTTGATGTCATTCTTACATGCATCTATGATTGTTGATGTCATTCTTACATGTGTCTATGATTGTTGATGTCATTCTTACATGCATCTATGACTGTTGATGTCATTATTACATGCGTCTATGTTTGTTGATGTCATTCTTACAGGCGTCTATGATTGTTGATGTCATTCTTATATGTGTCTATGATTGTTGATGCCATTCGTATATGTGTCTATGATTGCTGATGTCATTCTAACACGTATTTGTGATTGCTGGTGTCATTCTTACATGTGTCTATGCTTATTGATGTCATTCTAACACTTGTCTATGATTGTTGATGTCATTCTCACATGTGTCTATGATTGTTGATGTCATTCTTACATGCATCTATGATTGTTGATGTCATTCTTACATGTGTCTATGATTGTTGATGTCATTCTAACATGTGTCTATGATTGTTGATGTCATTCTTACACGTGTCTATGATTGTTGATGTCATTCTTACATGCATCTATGATTGTTGATGTCATTCTTTCACGTGTCTATGATTGTTGATGTCATTCCCACATGTGTCTATGATTGTTGATGTCATTCTCACATGTGTCTATGATTGTTGATGTCATTCTTACATGTGTCTGTGGTTGTTGATGTCATTCTTACATGCATCTATGATTGTTGATATCATTCTTACATGTGTCTATGATTGTTGACGTCATTCTTACATTTGTCTATGGTTGTTGATGTCATTCTTACATGTGTCTATGATTGTTGATGTCATACTTACATGTGTCTATGAATCTTGATATCATTCTTACATGTGTCTATGATTGTTGATGTCATTCTTACATGTGTCTATGATTGTTGATGTCATTCTTACGTGTGTCTATGTTCGTTGATGTCAGTCTTAAATTTGTCTATGTTCGGTAATGATGTTCTTACATGTGTCTATGTGTATGGATAATCCTCTTCCATGACCCTAGCTTGCTGGTATTATTTTTAAGTGTATTTATGTTAATTGGTGCCGCAGCACCGAGTGGCCGAGCTGGTAGAACACTTACACGGAGAAATAAACTGGCACGGAATGAGTACAGCTACAGAATAAGACGCACTCACCTCGAACACGCAGACAAGCAACAGAGTGAAGCTAATGAGTGTTCCATGGGAAATCAATAGCATAGGAAATCAAAGCAAGTGGGGACTAAGAGCTCATGTCTTATTGAAGAAGGAACCATAAATAGAATCCAGGGTGAGCGGTTATTGATTGATGGTAACTCGCACGTGTGCTGGAGGCAACGATGGCAGAGTTCTTCTGGAGAGTTTGAGGACTGTACAGAAATATCCACTTCTTTCGGAGATTTTGAGATGCGTACAGAAATGTCGACTTCTACGGGAGATTTTCAGATGCGTACAGAAATGTCCATTTCTTCTGGAGAATTTGAGGCTTATACAGAAATAACCACTTCTTCTAGAGAGTTTGAGACGTGTACAGACATAACAACTTCTTCTGGAGAGTTTGAGGTCTCTCTCTGCTAAATGCTGGTGCAATTACATTTGCTTAGAGAATATTTCAAATATCATAATAACATGATAGTAATGCCTTGATTTATCACTACACTTTTGTTCAAGCATTCAGCGGAATTTTTTTTATCGCATATCCTATTTGCATCGCTGTCAACAACAGCATTTTACCGCTGTTGTTGATGTCTTTGCAAGATTACGCAGAGTATTTTGCATTGCTTACTGAGCCACAATCTCAGATACCCCTGTAAGTAACCAACGCAACCCGATTCCTTACCGAATCTCGCTCAGCTGTTTCCCCACACGTGGATATACAGGATTACGGAGAAAATCGTTAACACCTTCGCCAGAGAGACGGCTCTGCGTAATTGCTAGATATCTAAAAGAAAAACACACCGACAAACAAAATTGATGGCCCTTCATTATTATTCTGATGATCATAATTGTTCTTCTCTTGTCTACATCTATAAAAGACAATGTATTTATGTGTGTAGGGATGTATTTGATGCGTTCGATAACGGTCCATCCGACTGAGATGAAATTTTCTACATGTATTCTTTTCAGTGCAGCCAATTGTCATAGTTTGTTAGTGTACAATCAGCTATTTACTTACTAAAATTTAATATTTTAATTTACATGATCATTTATATATAGCGAGGGGACTTAACTTAAGAAAAGTTATTTCAAGGGGCATAACTTTTAATAGCATTGCTATATATTTTATATATAGATTGTTGCATTGTTTTCAAAGATTTATAAACTCTTTGTCTACAGTTATTTACAAGCATATGGGTTATAATAAATAATGATATAATCTTTAAGGCATTTTCAAAGTTTTCATAAAAATAATGCATCTATTTAAATAGTGAAAATTTTCTAACTCATCCTTTTATTTTTCTTCAACAGCACATATAATTCTTTTAAAGCATTCTCATATGTATGGCGCGTTACACCCACGTTGGGTATTTATGATGCCCATGTTAAACATTGCCTCAACGAGTTACTTTTCATGCGTTTTAATGCTTATTGTTCTTTTGTTGTCAAACAATTGCTTCATAAGAGATGTTGAATGAAAGCATGTATGAGAGAAAATAGAGAAGAAGAGCAAAATGTAGGACGGGCCTGCGTGTCCAATTCTTAACCCTTTGAAAATAAAGATTTTCGTTCGTTAAAAAAAAAAAAAGAAGTAATTTTTGGTGAGAGAAAGTTAGTTGCATATCCTTTGCAGTACTCTGCAGTGAACCCACCGCCCACCATTTATTGGCTGTTCGTGATATCTTGGTAAGTTTACTTTAGATAGATCTCTTCCAGCCTACGATGGGTGACGTTGTGGTATTCTGTTATGATAATTTGGCTGTGTGTCAAACGTGTGCCGCGTGGTTACACACCCGCTTCACACGTCAGTGATCCGGGGCTTGTTTCCGGATCCGGTCAAGGATATGCACTACTGACGAGCTCAAACGAGGGCGAATGTAACAGTATAGCTTAGGAGTAAAGAGTTAGGGAATGCTGCGCATTCATTAACTAGTGGGAAACCATAGTTGGTGAACGTGTGTGCACGAATGGATAGACGTATCCAGGGCTTGCACACACGTCACTTAGGGACTGGGAATTCAAGAGGTAAACAACAAGAATGTCGGAGTTTTCCATCATGTTTGAAGATGAATGATTTTCACCTAATAAACGTATGAATTTATAAAAGACGAGACTTGTCCACTATATTATCACGAGCCTTCCACACTCAGCATTGTTATATCACCACGGCTACTGTGATATAGGCTGAATTGGTGCCGTCGACCTCAAGATTGCAAACATGGGATGTAGCGAAGATTGTTGACAAGCAAAGAACAAACGAAGGAGTGTTTTGTCTACGTCTGGAAACAGATATTATGGAAGTTTTCAAGTAATTAATAAGAGACGCAACAACTAAAAGCCCGCCCAGGGGTAGTTGTTGTGATTTCTCAGTGTTTATTAAGAGGATCTCGCAGTAAAGGTCAGAAGGTTTGATAATCTTATTTTATAGAAAGACTGATAGTTTTGTATGCATAACTCAATAATATACAGTGCCCTGATCGCTGACCTACGCTGTTTTTCTTTATGAGATCAAGAATTGCCGTTTTACATCGAAAATTGCAAATAATATAATGATGTCGCTGCTGATTGCATCTTACGACTTATAAAGTAACCTTGTACCTCGGGAAATAAATTGTCTTTACACCCGAACGATCAGCTCCAAATAAAACAGAGAACTATCGAGAATGGAAAAATTTATGAGCATGGTTTCAGCTCACTGGACTGTTTGAGGTGGAGTCAAGGTCAAATTGCACTTTCTGTAATTCTCGAATCAAGCTGGTCAACAGTCACTTCAGCTAAGTGAAGGCGTTGATGAATCTGGTCAACTTGTCTCAAGTCAAATTGGTTTCAATTGATTTAAACTGACTGTTGTTGGAACGCCACATAACACGTAATGTTCCGAGTGCTGAAACAAAGTGGCCATCGTCAGGCTTGAATCCATCCATTGTTGACTTGCTCGTTTTTTCTCCGAAACGTATGGATGTTCCAGATATGCTGTTGTGAAATTTGGTTTTGCTGAGACCGTTAAATGTTGTCTGTTGAAATACAGTGAAGGTGACCTTGCTTGTCGGAAGGTAAACTCCAGAATTTTTAGTCAAGCAATCGATCAATCAATTAATCAATCGATCAATTAATCAAGCAATCAATCGATCAGTCAATCAAGTAATCAATCGATCAATTAATCAAGCAATCGATCAATCAGTCAATCAAGTAATCAATCGATCAATCAATCAAGCAATCAATCAGTCCGTATTGTATCGAGCGTTGTAAATTTAAAAGCCAAACGAGCATAATCAGCGGCATGAAACAACTGGAAGGAATCGACTTCGATTGAAGTGAGAAGTCCAGAGGCTCTTCTTTTTCTGCTCCTTTCAAGTTTTGTCGACCAGAGTCCTTTTTTATCAAGATCCTCGAGTGGAATTTTTTGCATCAGGATGGTCAATTAGAGTCCCTTTTATCAGGATTCGCGATTGGAACTGGAACCTTTTTCATCAAGATCATCGGTTGGAGTCTTTTTCGTATAGTTTAGGTAATGGATAGTTTTAGATTAATTAATTGAACAGAATATTTCTTGATGATTACTTTGAAATAATATTGTTTGAAAATATTTGTATATTATATTGCTTGATAATTTCCATTATAGAATTTTAGGATGGAGCCCCAAGATTTTTCTCAGGTATTGAGTGGAGTTGGCGGAGCAATATCAAAGTTGGATGCAGTATTGAGACAGCAAAGTGTAATCAGTGATGTGGAGAGATTTAATGGACAGGCGAATCAGTTTAAGAAATGGATTATTTCTATTGAGAAACATGCTTATCTAGTGAACGCTACAGATGAGGATAAAAAGAATTTAGCATATAGAACTAGTACAAGTCCAGTTTCTGACCATATAAGAAGAAAGCTAGAAGCGGGAGGAGATGAAACCTGGGAACAATTCAAAACCGACCTGGCACATAAATACGCAGAAATTACTGATCCACAACACGCATTCTCAGTGTTGCGACAAACGAGACAAAATATTACGGAAAGTGTACAGCTATACAGTGATAGGTTAATCAATTTAGCTGAGGAGTCATTTTTGGGACAGAATGTACGAGCTGAAGAAGTGGAACGGATGTTGGTGGGGATTTTTGTTGATGGGATTAGGTCAGATGGATTAAAATTTAAATTATTGAGAGAGAATCCTGCAAGAGTGTCACAAGCGGTAGATATCGCTATACAAGAAGAAAGCTTGAGGAGAAGATTTAGATTGAGAGTAGGACGAGAGTTAGGTAGTAGTTCGGAAGATAGAATGGAAGAACCTATGGAAATAGGACAGTATAGACATGGATGGAGAGGAAGACGAGGAGAAGTACAGATGGTACAAAGAAACACTAACGTATATAATCAAGGTAGAGAAGGACAAGTGAGAAATACTGTAAGAAACATGGAAGGTAACACAAATAACACAAATGTGGTTTGTTGGGGATGCACCAACGTGGGCACATTTTTCGCTTCTGTGGTAACAGACGTGTCCCATCGAATACACAAAATAATAGAGGTGTTCAGACGAGTACACAGAACAGAACTGCAAATAGCAGATCAGCAAATGGGAATTAAGGAGAAATGCAGAGAAATTTTAGAAGATCAGGAAATCAGGGAAATGGGCATCCCGCTTACTGAACAGGATCGGCAGTAGGGGGGAAGATAGTAAGATCCAAAAGATGCATCAATGTATTAAAAACCCAAATGATGAGTATAATAGGACATTTAGAAATAAAAAACATAAGAAGTTATCTCCCCAAGGCGAGATAAAACAGTTGTCACTAAATATGGTTGATCCTAGCTCATGTATAGTAGAAATAGGGAAATATAAAGTTAGAACATTAGTTGACTCGGGAGCACAAGTTAGCGTGATTAAAGAAACATTTTTATATCGAATGTTAAAAAATTGTAAAATATTTAGAATTCAGGAGAATCTTCATTCGGTAACTGGACACAGATTAGAAGTGCTTGGACAAACGATGATAAATTTTAAATTAGGAGGGATAAATGTTAGGCATATGTTCCATGTGGTCAAAGATTTAAATAGAAATATGATATTGGGTAGAGATTTTTTATTGAAAAATGGGGTGAGACTTTTTTTTTGATTTGCATAAATTAAAATTCCAAGATGTGTATGTAGATTTGGAAGAGGATATGCATGTGGTCGACACTAGTTAGAGTCAAAACGACCATGAATTTGAAACCACAAACGGTTAATTTAATACAGGCAAAAATGAAAAAAAAAACCATACTTTTCGGTTGGACAAACAGTTAAAATAACGGAATTAGAGAGAGAAATAATACAGGAACCGGGCTTAGAAGTCACCGATGGGTTAATAGTACTAGATAGACATCTCAGCTTTCCAGTGATGCTCCTAAATAATACAGGAAAAAATATTACATTATATAGAGGTTGTGTAATCGCTAAAGTAGAGTATAGTGAAAATAACATGTTAACTATAGACAAAGAAAACATATGGGGAAATAAGTATTCAGAAACTCCCATGATTAGAAATAATGTCGGAAATAAGTATAAAAGAAGCTGGAAAAGACGAAATGATGAATTGATCCATACATTTAAGAAACGTCCATCTCAGATAGATACAGTTGATAAAAAGACAAGAGAACAAGAATTGTTATCACAATTAAAAGCTCCGCCGGAGAATAGGGAAATATTAGAAAAGTTCGTGAAAGAAAATCAAGACGTTTTTGCGGTTAGTGATTTAGAATTGGGTAAGACAAAAACAGTTACAATGGAAATAGATACAGGAGACCATCCACCAATTAGTTTAAAACCATATAGAACTCCATTAAGAAATAGAGAAATTGTGGAAAAGGCAATAGAAGATATGTTGAAAGCAGGGATAATAACAAGATCAAAGTCAGAATGGGTCATCTCCGGTCGTCATAGTAGCCAAACCTGATGGTTCGAGCAGGTTCTGTTGTGACTACAGGGCGTTGAACAAAATCACTAAGAATGTAGCGTACCCACTGCCAGTGATTGATGATATTTTGGGGTTGCTTAATGGCTCCACATTCTTCACGACGCTAGACGCAAGGTCAGGATTTTGGTGTATTCCGATGTCGAAGGACGCGCAAAAGAAAAGTGCTTTCTGTACTCATATGGGTTCTTACGAATTCTTACGTATGCCGTTCGGGGTTCGAACTGCCCCGTCTCACTATATGCTCTCAATAAATGAAGTTTTAGAAGGTATGCAAAAGTTTGCTCTAGCATATATAGACGACGTTCTGAATTTTTACGAAAGGAGATGTGGAGGATCATTTAAAACATATTAGACTAGTATTTGACAGGTTAAGAAGGCATGATGTTAAATTGAAGCTTAGTAAGTGCCAGTTTTTAAAAACAGAAACAAAATATTTGGGGTATATTATAAATAGAGAAGGAATTAAACAGACCAGGAAAGATAAAGGCTATTAAAGAGTTACCTCCTCCAACTAACATAAAGGAAGTTCGTGCGTTTATAGGAACCTGTGGTATTATAGGCGGTTTGTCCCAGCATTTTCAAAGATTGCAGAGCCAATTACAAATTTGACGGGTAAATACGCTAGATTTAAGTGGGATGATGAGTGTCAAAAAGCATTCGATATTTTAAAAAACAGTTTAACAGTAGTACCACTATTGACGCATCCAGACTTGAACAAACAATTAATACTATATACAGATGCTTCGGACATGCAATAGGAGCATGTTTGGTTCAACCATATGAAGGAAAAGAGTCTGAATACCAGGGGTTAAAATGAAAGGCCAATTTACTTTTTATCTCATAAACTTAGCAAAACTCAACGCAAATGGCCGATTATTGAGAAAGAAGCGTATGCCATACACTACGCTTTACAAAAACTAAATTATTACTTACATAATGCTAATTTCATTATTAGAACTGATCACATGCCATTAAAGTCTATATTAGAAGCACCAATACAAAATAGAAAAATGCAAACGTGGGCATTGAATCTACAGGGATACAATGCTACAGTGGAATATGTTTCAGGAAAAACATAATACATGCGCCGATCTTTTGTCTAGGATCCCGTATCCACAGGTCATCAGGGACCACGGAAGATGAAGCTGAACCAGAGATAGATGATCGAAACTGGCAAGTAAATATATTAGATTCTGCCATAATAAATAGAGAAAACTTTGAGAGTTTACCGTCGGATCAAGAGTCTGAACCTACAACAGAAGACCCACATTTGGAACAGTTTAATATGAAAGATGAACAAGAATTAGATCCAAAAATAGTACAAATAAAAAGAAAACTGAAAGAAACAGGGGAAAATAGTTTTAAAAGAAAATTTGTAGAGCTGCAAGAAGACAATCAATTATATTATATCAGTGAAAAAAGGTGAAGGAGTAAGAAAATATATTCCGAAACATTTAGAACGAGAAGTTTTAAAGGCATATCACGATAATAATGGTCATTTTGGACGAGATAAGTTGGTTAAGGCTAATTAGCAGTAATATTACTGGCCGAATTTATTTAAAAGCGTATATGAATATGTTGAAGCATGTGAAAAGTGTAGGTTAAGAAACATGAAGATAATTAAATGTCCCTTACAAGATACTGATATTCCTCAATTTCCAATGCAGAAAGTAAGTTTGGATATTTCAGGTCCTCATCCAAAAACATTATCGGGAAATGTATACCTACTACATATCGTAGATTCATATAGTCTCTGGCCAGAAGTTTATCCAATTCCAGACAAGAGTGCTGATTCAGTTATAAATATGCTTTACAAGAATTTATACCAAGGTTTGGGTGTCCACAAATAATACTTACAGACAATGGGAAAAAATTTGTAAAAAAAGTTTGAAAAAATTTGGGAAAAGATTTGAATATAAAACACATTAAGACTTCATATTACAGACCAACTTCGAATGCCAAAAAAGAGCGACAACATAGGACATTATACAACATACTAGCGAAAAATGTAGAAGAACACGATATGGATTGGGATCTTTATTTGGGGAAAAGCATTAGCGGCGATCCGTACACACCAAAATGAAGGAACAGGTTTCTCACCATTTTACTTAGTACATGGGAGAGAACCAATATTACCAATTGACAATTTATTAAAGCCTAGGAGAAAATATATGGGGGAGGATTTTCAGGAAACAAGAGCAAGAGATGCACAAAGCACATGTACGTTTAAGAAATAATATAATTAAGGCTCGAGAAAGACAGAAGAAATACGCAAATAAAAATGCACACTTACAAGAGTTCAACATAGGTGATAGAGTTTATTACAAAAAACATAGGGAAAAAATCTAAGTTTGATGCTCATTGGGTCCCGGGATATTATATTTTAGAAAAGAAGGGTCCAGTATCGTATACTATTAAGAACCAAGTTACAGGGGATGTTGCACGTTCACATGTGGAGCACTTAAGACGGGATAATGAGGAAAAGGGTGCAGAGAATAATAATAATAATTATTATTCAGAAGAATTGTCAGATGGACAGATTGTCAGACAAAAGGAATATCCAAAACCTATAGAGAATGGGAAACAAGTAACAACAGCATCTACTACGGCTGAACAAGAAGAAACAAAACAAAAACAGTCGTGATAGAGGAAAACAACACGTATGACGATTATAATAATGAAGAATCAATCAGGAAAAAAAAGAAGCTCCATTTATGAATACAAGACAGGCAGTAAAAAGAAAGTTAGATAGACAGAAAGAAAGAGAAATTAAGAGGCAAAGGAAGTTTAGACTGAATTCTTCAAGTGATGAAGATATGCCACTGTTTGAAAAATTTTTTAAAACGTCAAGACAGAAAAAATTTGATTGGATTTAGAAAGGAAGAGATTAGCGGTTGCTAGTAATGGATATACAGATGAGGGAAAAAGAGATGGATGAAAAGTCAGAAACTGATGAAGATGCTGATATGAAAGAAGATAGTTCTCCTCAGGAGGATGACGATATTGATGTGATATTGCACTTATAGAAAAAAAATTTTAAGCTATTAAGAAAATAGAAGGGGGAGATAATAAAATGCGGGAGAATATTCTGTAGATTGCAGATAAAAAAGAAGTTAGACAAGGTATTTATGTATTTCCAAGGAAGGAAGTTGGCAACTTAATCAAGAGTTGTTGGGATGAGTAGACATAATTGGGAGTAAGTTCAGACTTATTGATATATGCTTTGTGATCATTTTGATTTTTAAGTTGAAGTGTTGAGTTTTTCTTAGACGGAAAATAATTGATTTGGGAGTCATAATATGTATGTATATATATGGGCTTTCATTTCATAACATATGTTTAATTTGATTAATTGTGGGGATAAAGATGATGTCAAAAAATGAGGGGTTGATATTGTGTAGTCTGTTGTTTGACTTCAAATTTTTCTTTATAAAAAAGTGAGGATAATTTTAAAGTTGCTTTTATTGAGTTATCCTGGGTGTGTTTTTAAAAGATTACTGGCTTGACGTTCAGTTAGGGGAAAAAAGAAAGTTGTTTTTGGGAACTTACAGAAAATGTGAAATAGACGTTGAGTTGTTTTTAAAGTATATAACGTTTATAAATAGAAATTGAGGGTGAAACATGGTTGAGTTAAGGAGGAAGTGGTAGTGATTAGGAAGTGATTCAATATGTTGTAATGGAGGAGTATATTTAAAAGTGGCTGGGGGGGATCAGCAAAAATTGATATTACAGGGTTTTGGGAAAAAGTTAAAATGGGGGATTGAAATAGGGACTACATTAGTTGGTTCGTAACGTAAATACATGGATTGGAATGACGGGGGATATTGGGTAAATGGGAGTTGAAATAGGGGCTGGGTTGAACAGCGTTTAATGGGGGAATATGGGGGAATGCCAGGTTGAATTTTGGCATTTAAATAAGTGGACACTGGGAAAAAGAAGACTGTACGTAACAGTATACTAATAATTTGGAGGTTTGAAGGAATGGTTGAATTTGACGAGGTGTATAATACAAAAAGGTTGTAGTGTTGGATCAAATTTTTGATAACAACAATTATTTTTGACGAAATGAAGATAAATTTAGAAACTTTATTTTTATAAAGTTTTGAGAATGCATGGGAAGAGAAATGTGGTTACTTCTTACTTTTTCCCCCTTTCTTTCTATTTTTTTTAGGTGCGCACCTACCAAATCCCACCTACCAAAACTACCTATCCAAACCCAACTGACTTAACTAAACTTTTCTGTCTATCCTGGAATAGCGAGAATGTGAATAAGGAGAAAAAGATAAGGGGAAAAATCTTCAATTTTTTCAATCATAATTTAGATGGACACTTTAATAGGGTTCACTTATGGAGAATTTTTTAGAGAGTTTTTTTTGGGGAACTTTATAACGAATTTTGTAGAGAGTTTTGTATTATTGATATAGTTGAAGTATGTCTCTAGTTAGCATTTGGCTATGTGAGATAAGAGGGTGAGAATTGAGTTGAGAAATATATGGGATTGTTGGGCAGTGTCAGGATCTTATATTAGGCTCGTTGGCTAACACATGTGAGACAGTACAAGTACAACGTGATTCGACATAAGACACAGCAACACAAGTTATATGGATTTATTACCACATTAATACATAACAATCGTTACAGCAATGTACAACATATAACAACTCACTACCACAATACAGCTCATAGGTCTGACGCTCACAATATCAGTCGTTCAGCTCACAACCACGGAGATTCACACAACGCCTTGCTCTCGACACACACGTCCGCTCAGATGTCCAGTCCCAGCTTGGTCTCCGATTAACACACACACTGCCCACTGCCTCAGGTGGGGTCACGTGGCTTTGCGTCGTCTGTCGTCAGCGCTGGTCGCGTGTCAGGTAAGAAACTTGCCAGCCGACAACTCTTGTCCGCCGGGTGCCGTAACGATGTCGCTGCTAGGCTCTGACATTTCCCCGGGGACTTTAATGAAAGATGCCCTCTTTCATTCATGATGTATGTATATACTGGGTAGTGTTAATTTCTGTCAGAGACTACTTTTTCCCAAGTGTTATGGGATGAAAAT